>JAIUZE010047470.1:0-16761 GCA_022085475.1 Heliosperma pusillum | reverse complement strand
ACCCAAGTCAAGAGAAGATCAGCCCAAGCCCAATTCCGTAATGCATTGACCAAAGACTAAGGCATAGGATTCCGTGCCTAAGATGAAAAGACGGAAAATCCGACTTACACAAAAACCGGATCGGATTATCTGTTACCCGATCGGGTATTTCTGCAAGAAGACGTTACTTGGCTCTTCTTCAATCCGATCTTAAATGGGTGGTTTAATGCTTTGACTAGGGTACGAATTTGCAAGAGGATCAGCAGCCATGCAGCCTTATAAAAGCCAATGATCATCACACACAATAACATATCTTTTTATCATCAACTTTTACAATAATCCAATAATCTTTTATCATTTCTTTTAGCACACTTTCTTACAAGTTTCTATAGTTTTCTTAGTATTTTCCTAGTGTTTATTTAGCTTTTGTTATTTGGTTGGATATTTGTTCTTACTTTCGTTCTTATATATTCATATTCCGACTCGGTAATTCTCTAATCTTGATTTACTTATGCAACTTTAAATCATCATGAATTATAACCTCACTAGTATCATTTTTATAATATTGTTGTTGTTAAGAAATCAACCTAAAATTATTCTAGTTAAAACCAAAGTATTATTTAGCATGTCACATTATAATTTACCTAATCAAATAATCCTAAAATTTGTCATTAGAATCATTGTTAACATAATCACCATAATCACTTTAGTATTTATATTTCATAGTTTAATTTCGTACATCTTTTTCTTGCTAATTTACTTAATCACATAGATTAGATTAATTCTAATATTGTAAAATTAACATTGTGTAAATAAAATAAATAGAGTTGTAATATTTGAAATGAATTACGAGTTAAATGAATTATAAGAAGAGTAGTTACCAATTGAACCGTCTAAATTGTTTCTTCCTTTGGTCGTGTCAAATTCTATAACTTTGTTTAGTGGTCATAAGCAATTGTTTGTATTAGTCATTTCTATCTTTATGACGAGAGTTGGGATAGGAATTAGGACTATCAATAGGGGTTTAGTGACTTAACCATGCTGAAAGGACGTTAGGACCCATTAAAAGGTCGGTACGAATCCGGAAGGAATATACCGCTACAAGGCCTAGACAATCATAAGTAATTCTAATATTGGTATCTATGAGACTTTTAATTAGTTTTACATGTATTTCTCTTTCACTATATCAACTTGATTAGCTAGTTTACTTTATCGTTTTAGATAGTTTATTTTATTGTCTTTTTATTTCTATTATTAGATAGTTTACTTTATCGTTATCTAGTTAGTTTATCGTCTTTTTATTTCCGTTCCTAGATAGTTTTTATTATTGTTATTCTCTAGTTTAATTGTTTAGTTAGTTAGACTTTCAATATTGTTATTTAAATATCGTCTTTAGATAGAATTTAGTTGTTAATATTCAGATCAGAGGGTTTCCCGGATCGGGTACGTGACAACCCGATCGGGTAAGTCTTCTGTTCTGGGTTTTTTTGTTTTGCAATTTACATATTTGTCATTTATATATCGTCATTTACATATTTGTTATTTTATTTCGTGTTAATAGTTTAGACAAACAACTCAAGTGACTCGATTCTAAATTAAAACCAATCCATAGCAATTCATAAGTAACACGTATTCCCTGAGGATCGACACCCTACTTCCCTAATTACATTCCTTATGTTGTTAGCCTAAGTGCGGGTAATTATTTTTGTTCGGGACCGCGACAAAACCGACCAATTCCCATTCGTAAAAGTGTTGTAGTAGTTATTTTATGTACATTTGTGTACTTGTGAATTTAGTTGTCAACTATGGAAGGATGAGCTTTACCTCTTAAAGAGTTCATAGTCGTTATGGATGGTGTCTGACAATCAAACCAAATGCCTCAACTATGTGAATGTCGGGGTTTCTTCCCTAATCCCATGAGGTCCGCAGGCTTTGAACATTTTGGAGAAATTAGGAAATACCAGTAACGGTGTGAGAGGCGCTTGGCAAGACCAAGTAAAAGATTTGGGATTACGTAAGTGCGCAACTTGTGTCTCACCAACTCCATATGTAGGTTAAAGGTTTGATAAACATAAAATGGCGGTTTGAGAAAGTTGTACGTCAATGGCTGTTGGTTAAAGTCCACAAGACACCAGTATCTTAACGCTAAACCCTCGCTGCCAGGAGGTTCTTCAATTTTTTTTTGTTATCTTCCATCGCCACGATGGGGGATTCTTGGAAAAATTGCTCCTGGTGAAAGTTCTATGGAAGTATCCTAGATCGGAAAGACAAGAAGTTGAGAAGCAAAGTGGTGCCCCTTGTGAAAGTTTTATGTGAAAGTTCATAGACTCTAATTAGACTCCTCTAATTAGTTACTAAATTACTTGTTAATTTAGTATTTAATGATCTATGTAACATGCACGCAAATATAAAGACATATATATAAAAGAAGAAATTTTCTCACATTGAAATGGAAATTAAATGGTAGAATAAGAACTCCTTCTTATTGATGTTGAGCTATAAACAAGGATGATCCAAGAACAATCTCCAAATTAGAAGACCTCCTTCAAGTTGCAAAAAGATGATACCAAATAATCTAATCTTAATATTAACTAGATAATAAGATAGATGAAATACTACTAATATTAGTATATATATTACTACACTAGTAATACTTAGTAAATATTAGTATTATGAGAGTTTAGTGAGAAGTTGAGTTTTAGAGAGATATATGAGAAAATAAGCAAGAAAATGAACAGCAAAAATGAACCACCATATTTCCCTTTTATAGGCAATATGGCCGGTCCATATAACCGTCACAAGGGACTTATTTTGCTTATTTTAATTTACATGCAAAGTGGTAGAGTGTAGTGTTGAGTGAAATGATTTTAGGTTATTATTCATGTCATAATCTCATGTGACTTGTGAGCATGAACAAAAGCAACCATCATCACCTATACTACTACTACTAGACCGACCACATGTGGCCTTATTTGGTCTATTTTGATTTTTGATATTTGTCCCACAATTACTTATTAATCATATGCTTAATTATCTTATATAATTAAGTGTTAATTTGATCATATAACAATTATATGACACAAATAAATAAAAAATATGTACTTAACATTTTAAGTGATATTTTAGCATTATATCAATATATAATGGGTCCCACAATGCTTAGTTAATTTATTTTACAACTCCTTGTAAATATAATTAACTAATTACCTCTATCTCAAAACCTCAACTAATTTAGTAATTTAACGATTAATTACTAAGTTAAATCTTATTTAATCATATTAAAATAAGATATAAATTTATTAGTCAGTTATCGCATAATTGAAAAATAGACTTAATCGAATTTGAGTTCTCAACTCAATTTCTAACAATTAACACTCGTAGATATCAAATATATGTAATGGACTAATTAACTGTATCATATACAAATAATTAGTTACTATTTGGATTTCATCCTATAGGTGTGACCGAAAGGGATCAGTTGATCACCGCCGTCAAACGACAATAACGTCAAACTCTAGTCTCCTTTGCAGTTTCAGACGTTGCAAGGTACTCTGCTTCTGTTGTAGAATCCGCTGTAACGCTTTGCTTGAAACTCCTCCAGCAAACAGCTCCTCCATTCATCATATAAACATAGCCGGATTGGGATTTCATATCATCCCTATATGTTTGGAAACTGGCATCTGTGTAACCTTTTACACGTAACTCAGTCTCGCCTCCAAACACTAAGAGCAAATCCTTGGTCCTTCTCAAGTACTTAAGGATGTTCTTTACGGCTATCCAGTTACTCTCACCTGGATTGACTTAGTAACGACTTGTCATGCTCAAAGCATATGCAACATCGGGACGAGTGCACATCATAGAATACATGATTGATCCAACAGCAGAAGCATAAGGGATCAATTTCATGCGTTCAACCTCCTCAGGTTTGGTAGGGCACTCTGACTTGCTCAAAGTGATCTCACTTCCCATAGGAAGAAAGCCTCTCTTAGAGTCTTCCATGTTGAACCGATCAAGAATTTTATCAATATAAGTTTCTTGACTTAATGCTAGTATCCTTTTAGATCTATCCATATACATCCGGATACCTAAGATGCGCTGAGCCTCTCCTAAGTCTTTCATTTGGAAATGAATCCCTAGCCACTCCCTCACAGAAGTGAGCATTGGAATATCATTCCAAATGAGTAGTATGTCATATACATACAAGACTAGAAAAGTTACTTTACTCCCACTAAACTTCATGTATAAACATGGTTCCTCGACACTTCGAGTGAAACCATTTTGTTTAATTACATGATCGAAACGATGATTCCAACTCCTGGATGCTTGTTTAAGACCATAGATGGATCACTTAAGTTTGCATACCTTCTAAGGGTTTGATGGATCCACAAAACCTTCAGGTTGTGTCATGTACACTTCCTCTTCTAGAATCCCATTCAAGAAGGCGGTTTTGACATCCATTTGTTAAATCTCATAATTATGAAATGCGGAAACCGCTAAGATAATCCTTATGGATCGAAGCATGGCGACTGGGGCGAAGGTTTCATCATAGTGAAGACCAGGAACTTGGGTGAAACCTTTTGCCACCAATCTAGCTTTGTAAACATCATTATGTTTATCTATGCCCCTTTTGATCTTATAGATCCACTTACACTGAAGAGGTCTTACCGCCTTAGGTAAATCAACCAAGTCCCATACTTGTTTGTCGTACATAGAATCCATTTCGGATCGCATGGCTCCTACCTATAGCTTTGAGTCGGGACTAGAAATGGCTGCTTTGTAGATAGTAGGTTCGTTACTTTCAAAAAGTAACACATTATAGTCATCACCTTCCTCTATAATACCAAGGTATCTATCATGTTGATGACTAATTCTGCTTGACCTCCTAGGTTCCGTAGGAATAATGACCGTGTCATTCCTCATCGGTAACGTTTTCCTCTTCGTCCTTTTCGGTTTGTGGCTCTTGGACTTTATCAAGTTCAAATTTTCTCCCACTCTGTCTTTTAGAAATAAAATCATTTTCTAAAAAGACTGCATCACAAGACACAAACACTTTGTCCTCGTGTTTATTGTAGAAGTAATAAGCACATGTTTCCTTTGGATATCCTACAAATAGACATTTGTCATATTTGGGTGCGAGTTTATCGTCAGACTTATTCTTAACAATCGCCTCGCATCCCCAAATTCTCATAAATGATAAATAAGGGAGTTTCTCTGTCCATATCTCATATGGAGTCTTGTTTGCCGTTTTAGATGGGCTTCGATTTAGTGAAAATATTGCAGATAAGATAGCAAAACCCCAAAAATAATCAGGAAGCTCTATCACACTCATCATAGATTGAACCATATCTATTAAAGTTCGATTTCTCCTTTCTGACACACCATTTAATTGAGGTGTCCCAGGATGAGTCCATTGTGATACTATACCACAATCTTTTAGGTGTGAATCAAATTCATTGTTCAGGTATTCACCACCACGATCGGATCGTTGGGCTTTAATCTTTTTATTCAATTGGTTTTCTACTTCATTTTGAAATTCCTTGAATTTTTCAAAAGCATCACTTTTATGCCTCATCAAGTAGACATATCCATATCTACTCAAGTCGTCGGTAAAAGTAATGAAGTAGTGATAACCACCTCTAGCTTGGATAGTCATTGGACCGCATACATCCGTATGTATAAGCCCTAATACTTCACTTGCTCGTGTCCCTTTTTCCCGTAAAAGGAGCACGAGTCATCTTGCCTAGAAGACAAGATTCACATACACCATAAGATTCGTAAACGAATGGTTTGAGTACTTTAGATGAAACAAGTCTCTTTATGCGTCGTTCGTTTATGTACCCTAAACGACAATGCCAAAGGTATGATTGATTAGGTTCACCTGTTTTGAGCTTCTTGTTTTCTACATGATAGACCTCTTTTGCAATATCTAGAATATAAATACCTCCAATAGAAATGGCCTCGCCATAAACCATTTCATTTAAAGAAAAAGTATAACAATTGTTCTTAATACAAAATGAAAAACCTTCCATGTCTAACACGGAAATGGAGATAATGTTCTTGGTAAGAGTTGTTACATAATAGCAATTATTTAAATACAACTCTAAACCATTAGGCAAAAGAAGAATGTAGGTTCCCACGGAAACTGCGGCTACCTTAGCTCCATTTCCCATGCGCAGGTCCACGTCACCCTTGGCTAGTGCTTGCGCGTCCTTCAGCCCCTGTACATGATTACAAAGGTGAGAACCACAATCGGTATCATATACCCAAAAATATATACTAGCAAAGTTAATATCTATCATATAGAGTGATGAAAAAATTTTACCTGACGTTGTCACACAACCGTCCTTCTTGTCTTTCAAATATTTGGGGCAATTGCGTTTCCAATGCCCTTTGCCATTACAATAAAAGAAATCCGCGTCCGCGTGTTTGTTGACTTTGGGCTTCGGCTTAAAAAAGACCTTGCCCTTTCCCTTGCCGATTTTCTTGAAAAGAGTCTTACCCTTTCCTTTGTCCTTTTTCACCCCAAGGCTCATGTTCTTTAATTTCATTGAAAGAACGTCCTTGGGTTCACTCTCACTAGCCTCCATGTCCCTCTCTGCTTGGGTGAGGAGTGCATGGAGTTCATGGAAACTCTTTTCCATGCCATTCATGTTATAGTTCACCCTAAATTGGGTGAACTTTGGTGTGAGAGAATTATTTAATTTTACCCACCACTAACTGCTTTGGAATTTTGCACCCTAGACGCTCTAAGGTGTCGGCGTGCTCAACCATTTTGAGCACGTGTGGGCCAACTTTTTGGCCCCTTTGAAGCTTAGTGTCAAAGAATGTCGTAGGCGCCTCATATTGGAGAATTTGAGGAATTGCGAAAACATCGATGTTATCCTCGTGAATATCGCATTTGCATCGAGAGATATCAATTGGAGTTTGAGTTTGGGTGAGATTGACCAAATCAAGACACTCTTGACGTCATTGGCAACCTTCAAATAAAGGTCATATTCGGCCCGAACTACCGCGGTCGATCTTGGCGCGGGTTCGGTGGGGAGCTCTTTGACCAAGTAGCGAAACACGTTATCGGATATCGCGGCGCTCTTGATCGTTGATTCCTATTCAACGAAGTTACTACCGTCATCTTTTAGGACACACTTGTCCATGACGGATCTCAACCATGAGTCCTTACCCAAGGTTGCGTTGTTGGATGAAGTTGATTGTGCGAATATGGTTACTACAACAAAAAGAAATATATAAACATTCATTGTTAATTTACTTGAAAAACATTTTAACAAGTTTAGCATTTATATAATGACCTCTCACTAAATTATATAAATGATTCCAAGACCCATCTTTAAATAAAAATAGTCATCGTATGCTACTTTTATCAAAAAATGGTAAGTCATTTATTAGACTAATTCTACCCTTAGAACTCTTGGTTGAAGGATTTTAACTAAATCCATCTCTTAGTCCCAAGATAACGCTTATCTCGTTGAGTCCAATCCAATTTTAGCTTGTGATCGTATCACCCTACTTACCCGAGGTAATAAGGGACCCACGAGCGTGGTAGCCCTAATGAACACGGGATTTATAAGTGTTACTAATTGGTAAGGCTAATCTCAATTTTTTAAATATGTGAGAGATCTTGTCATTTTAGTTATTAATTCCCTATAAGTGAACTAAGTCGGTGAATTGTGAATAACGTTGAATTGTCAATAACGGAAAATAAAATTCATGTGTGACGACTTTGGCATGAGCGGAAATAAAGCAAGCAACCAAGCAACGGAAAAATCCCATTATGGCTACCTAGCTAATCAAATTAACTAGATAATTACAAATTCGGAAACAAACTCATTGGTCCCTTGCCTCTTCACTTGGAATGCCTTCCAAAAATGGCACCGTCTTGAGGGAGTCACCAGTCTTCATAAAAATAATTACAAATATACAAATTCCTATTATACATTTATTCTATAAAATGAAATTATTACATTATACAAACCGGCGATATGAGATCGCAATAAAATTACAACCAAACCGTTATTTCCTTACATTAAGAGTAATAACGATTAAACATAACTAGGCCATACTAGGTACAAAATTTGCATAAATTATTAAATAAATGACATTCATTCATTCAACCATAAATAAAATAAATTGCTTCAAAATTCATGCCAAAATCGCCCTAAACTCATTCATGCTCATTGTAGCTCGATTTTACGGGATTTATTGATTTTTAACCATTAAAAATCAATATCAGCATTTAAATTCAAACTAATTAACTAAATTGTTTTATAACTCAAAATTAGTCCATACTAATTTTGTTGGTCATTAATTAGATCAATTTGATTTCATTTGCTAAATATAACGGTTTAATCATAACAACTATGAAATAAACCCAAAATAAAATATAAACATCACAAAAATTTAAAGCCAAAATTTTTTTACATTCTGGAACATTTCCAGGAACTCCAAAAATAAAAAACATTTCCTCACAAAATTTAAATTAATTTTATGAACAAATAACTTTTTATTTAATGGTTTTATCAAATAAAAATCATTAAATATAGTAAATAAGTGAAACAAATTATGAAATTTCACCAAGATGATCAACATCATAATTTAAAATGTACCAAAAGTTTTCATGACCATAAAATAACGTTTCCATTTTATGAACATTATAATCTCATATTATCGACTTTTATCTTATAAAAATCAATAAACATGCAATACTTAATTAAAAATCACGAAATTTTACATAAAATATTTACGATATGCATGTGAGATTTTAATAAAATTTCATGGCAAGAATCAACATGAAACTATTTCAAGTTAACTTTTAACATCAAATATGCATATTAACTCAATTTAAAAGCCAAAAATCACAATAAATAGCAGATTAATCCCTAAAATCACGAAATTTGACCACAAACACTTTGAAGTTAATAGGTATACATGCACCAAAATATTTTGTTAAAATCATATTTTAACTCAAATTTTTAATTTATTAGTTATCTTATAACTTTAATAAAAATTGTCCAAAATGAGCATGCATGCTACAAGCTAGTTCTGATACCACATGAAAGTCCATAGAACTTAATTAGACTCCTCTAATTAATTACTAAATTACTTGTTAATTTAATATTTAATGATCTATGTAACATGTATGCAAATATAAAGACATATATATAAAAGAAGAAATTTCCTCACATTCAAATGGAAATTAAATGGGCACAATAAAAACTCCTTCTTATTGATCTTGAGCTATAAACAAGAATGATCCAAGAAAAATCTCCAAATTAGAAGATGATACCAAATAATCTAATCTTATTATTAACTAGATAATAAGATAGATAAAATACTACTAATATTAGTATATATATATTACTACACTAGGTATACTTAGTAAATATTAGTATTATGAGAGTTTAGTGAGAAGATGACTTTTAGAGAGATATATGAGAAAATAAGCAAGAAAATGAACAACAAAAATGAACCACCATATTGCTCTTTTATAGGCAATATGGCCGGTCCATATAGCCCTCACAAGGGACTTATTTTGCTTATTTTAATTTACATGTAAAGCGGTAGAGTGTAGTGTTGAGTAAAATGATTTTAGGTTACTATTCATGTCATAATCTCATGTGACTTGTGAGCATGAACAAAAGCAATCATCATCACCTACACTACTACTACTTGACCTGCCACATGTGGCCTTATTTGGTCTATTTTGATTTTTGATATTTGTCCCACAAATACTTATTAATCATATGTTTAATTATCTTATCTAATTAAGTGTCAATTTTATCATATAACAATTATATGACACAAATAAATAAATAATATGTACTTAACATTTTAAGTGAAATTTTACTATTATATCAATATATAATGGGTCCCACAATGCTTAGTTAATTTATTTTACAACTCCTTGTAAATATAATTAGTTAATTACCTCTATCTCAAAACCTCAACTAATTTATTAATTTAACGATTAATTACTAAGTTAAATCTTATTTAATCATATTAAAATAAGATATAAATTTATTAGTCAATTATCGCATAGTTGAATAATAAACTTAATCGAATTTGAGTTCTCAACTCAATTTTTAACAATTAACACTCGTACATATCAAATATATGTAATGGACTAATTAACTGTATCATATACAAATAATTAGTTATTATTTGGATTTCATCATATAGGTGTGACAGAAAAGGATCAGTTGATCACCGCCGTCAAACGACAATAACGTCAAACTCTAGTCAGCCAACCGTTATTGATTTACGTTAATCAAATGACTAATCATATATATATAGTCAATAAATATCTCAATTATATTCCTTAATGAGATTTATTATGTGGCGCACTATTGTGGAGGATACATACTCCAACAATCTTCCACTTGTGTTGCGTCGTTAATTCTCTTGTCTCTTTATCACATCTCCCACTCAACGCAAGGTGTCTTTTAGGTCGCACTTGCGATTGATTATATCTAGAGTGGTTTTCTCGATCGGGAGAGTAACTGTCTGACCGGAAAATCTACCATAGATCTCTTTCCGAGCGTGGCTAGCATTTACAGCAACTACTCCTCGAGTGGTCTGAAGATGTTTGTACCCAGCATGGGTGGATAATTCCCGTTCACTCATCTACTCTGTATGATGCACATCACCATGACCCAAAAGATGTCCATCGGCCTCCTTTTACGGCACGACCTAGAACATCAACCAAAACCAATCGGAAACTGCACCGACTCAGATAGACGATCGTCAGTCAAAAGAATCGACTCAAAGGAATAAGATAGAAGACCCTTGTGACAACCCTCGCGAATGCGGAAATATAAAACATACAAGCATGTGAAATAATATGCGGAAATACGGTATTTTAAAAACCTTTAAACATGCAAGATATATCACACGAGGTGTGTCAAAATGTTACAAACTAAATACGTAAATACAACCAAGAGACGGGGTCTCTTAAATGTTAGCAAAGAACAAGTGTTTAACAAAACTAGCTACTATCGTCTAGAGGTGAAACTTCCAGGGACAACGCCCGCTAGCTCACACCCGAACCCAAAATAGTCAAAGCAAAAAGCCATCCATGCAAGCAACTTGTTCATTCATGAAAAACATGAACGCCACAATCAGTGGGGAGTAACTCCGGGTTCTCCCAGCCATATCACATTAAACGTACATATAAGGAAATACAAAAGTGAAATCATGCATATATAGATATCCATGTGAGTTACGATAAGAATAAATAGGCATTACGATAAAAATGATAAGATCATGTGGAAATCAAATTCGTAACCATCATGTTATTCAAAGACTCATGAAAGACACCCTTAGGCAACTATATACTCACTAGGGCTTACATCTCACCGTTAGCGGCATATACTTGATAAGATAGAAACTCGACATATAAACCACGTCAATCAACTAATTCATGCAAGAGTCCAACTCAATGTTCACGTAATATTTCAACTTAAAAACGACCATCAAATCATACGAATATGACAACACAATCTCTCACGGTTAATGGCACGCACTAGCATCGTGTACAATAGCAAGACAAGCCAATGGAAGTCCACAGGATAAGACGTTTCCCTGAACCGTATACGATAAGACGTTTCGTATACTCATGACCCAGACAAACAAATTCACGGGATAAGACGTTTCCCGGAATCATGTACGATAAGACGTTTCGTACCCACAAGACTCTAATCCTCTCGGTAGGACGACGATAATAATACGGTCCTAGTCTAAACCTGGCCAGACTCTCGGAATAAGACATGTTCCGATTCGACATGTGGTAAGACGTTCCACATCCAAGACACGGACTTACAATAAATATGCCGAGTACCCCAAATTCGGTAGATCAATTCACGAAAGAGGCGGAAAGAGATCTATAGTCAAAAGTCAAGCGAGTACGCTACATGCAATAACACCACCTCGCAAGTATACAACATTTGACGGCCGGGTCGATCAACGCATTGCGTTCACCTCCTAACAACGTCGTCATATCCCCACTAAACATGCAAACGAGCATCAAGGATACACCCCATCGCTCCGACATTCCAGTCTAACGAGTATAAGGTGTAGCCGGGAAATGAGAGTTCATAGCACAAAATCATTAGTGCTCAATTCATAACATATGTAAAAACCGACTCAAAGAGGAATATACCAAAAACCGTCACAAAACATGTGAAACAAGCGAATAAAATATAATTTATCCAAAATATGAATATTATAAGACCCTACGTAAAATTATACGACAAACGGATCATGCGAACTATTATAAATTACGAGTTTTATAAGTTAAAGGAAAACAACACAGCCGTGTTCCAGGCCGGTCAGGAGGGAGGCGGCCGGTGGGCCGGCTCAGAACACAAGGCAAAACCAAAAATCATAGAAAACAGAGAAATGTGCTCCAGGTCGGTCTGTGGACCGGCGGCCGGTGGGCCGGCACAGAGCACTCTACCAACAATCCAAACATCACTACTGAGGTGGTCCAGGCCGGTCGATGGACCGGCGGCCGGTCGACCGGCTCAGAGCCCCTATACAAATTTCACATAAAACTTCAACATTGTTACTGAGGTGTTCCCAGCCGGTTGGCAGACCGGCGGCCGGTCGACCGGCCAGGAACACTCCTTCATCCGTGAGCTTCCTTTACATATTCAATCCATTTCAATTCTCATAAATCAATTCTAATAATCATCAACAATCAATATACATCATCCATAATCATCATATAACAACATTCATTAATCATAGCATGATTTCTAATCTTCCTAATCGCATTCTAAATACGATTTCTAGCATATAAACATGTAAAACACGTAAATGATACCGCACCGTTACCTTTAAGCGCCTCTACTAATCGTCAAGCTCCTCTTCTATAAGGAAATAGTCTTTGTCGGGATCTTGGAGGTCACCACCTACAAATAGATCGTAAAAAGATGAATAAAGTTCATCTTGAGAAAGACGGAAAGCTTGAAAAGCGAGAAAGACGATACTTTTAATATCAATACGGATAGAGGAAGGTTAGGGAAGAAGACTAAGACAAACTTACGTAAATTCTATCAAGTAACGAAGAAGTTACGACAATTCTAAGATCGATATCAAAGAGGGAAAGATGAGATTTCTTAGAGAGGAAGAAAAGTTGTGTTTGATTATGAGTGAATGAATATTAGGTTAAGGAGGGAGTAGTGTGAGTTATGAAGGAAAAAGTCAAAGACGGTTCCAAAGTCAAAAAGTCAAACTCGACTCAAAAGTCAAGAAAAGTCAAACTCGACTTAAGACGGAATTTTCATGGAATCTCGCAGAAATTCCAAATACGAACTCGGAAATTCTAAATTCGACTCGAAACATAAAAAGCTAATTTAAAACTTAAATTTGCTGAAAAGATTCGTAATATATTTCTACTAGAAAAATAGGGTACATTTCCGGGTGTTACTATATATATAGGTTCTTGTGACTCCACCATTTTTTTTTAGTCCATGAGTCCTCATCCTAGCCATTGGATGAGGAAGATGGATGGATGAGATTGTAGAGACAAAATCACACTTAACACTAATCAATTACATATGCACTAATTAATTGACTTTCTCTCTCTAGCCTTTAGTTAATCACTTTTGAGCACTTTTAAGTATCTGAGATTTATGAGTGTAACTTCAGCCCCTATTTATGTAACTTCAAACTAAAATGTGATTTCGACTATATAAATTTGAATTTATGAAACTTCAACACAAGTTTATGTGATTTTTGCCTTTTTATGAGTGTAATTTCAGTCATTACGATTGTAATTTCAACCTATATTTATGTAACTTCAAACTAAAATGTGATCTCGACTACATAAATTTGAATTTATGAAACTTCAAGACAAGTTTATGTGATTTTAGCCTTTTCATGAGTGTAACTTCAGTCATTACGAGTGTAACTTCAGCCCTTATTTACGTAATTTCAAACTAAAATGTGATTTCGACTATATAAATTTGAATTTACGTAACTTTATGACAAGTTTATATGATTTTAGCCTTTTTATGAGTGTAACTTCAATCATAACGAGTGTAACTTCAACCCTTATTTCTGTAACTTTAACCCAAAATGTGATTTCGACTATATAAATTTCATTTTTTGTAACTTTGACAATCTATCTGATTTTAACATTTTTATGAATGTAACTTTAATTTTAAGACATATATGTGTAACTTTAAGGCATGTTTAGGTAACTTCAGTCATTTTTTAGGTAACTTCAGTCATTTATACTAAATGTGATTGAGTATTTTAATTTGAATTCATGTAACTTTAAGACATGTTTAGGTAACTTTAGTCCTTACTACTGTGTAACTTTAGTCATTCCTAGTGTAACTTTAGTCCTTATTAGTGTAACTTCAATCCAAAATGGTGTAACTTCAGTTTAAAATGGTGTAACTTCAGTCCAAAATGGTGTAACTTCGATCCAAAATGGTGTAACTTCAGTCATTAAACAACATCAATCAACTAAAACAAAACAAAAAAGATGACATATAATAATAGGACAAATATCATCAAAAAAAAGAAAATTAAAAATTAAAAGTGAATCGGAAAAAATAAAAAGCAGATCTAGAAATGGGTGTTATTAAAAAAAAACGAGATCTAAAATAAAAAAAAACATAAGAAATTTGAAAAAAAAAAACATAAAACATAAAAAAATGTCTAACTTCAGTCATATTATATGTGTAACTTCAGTCATTATATGTGTAACTTCAGTTATTAAAAGTGTAACTTCAGTCATTATATGTGTAACTTCAGTTATTAAAAGTGTAACTTCAGTCATTAAATGTGTAACTTCAGGCATTATATGTGTAACTTCAGTGAACCAACCCACTAACCACAAACAAAAAAAAAGATGGTGGTTTTCGAGATCTGAAAAAAAGAAACAAACATAAAAATAAAAACGAGATCTAAAAAATAATAACATATATTCAGAAAAATAAGAAAAAAGAACATATAACATCAACAAAAAAAACGATAATACAAATTATGTGTTGCAGATCTGAAAAAAAAAAAAAAAAAAAAAAAAAAAAGGAGAAGAAGAAAGGAGAACAGGGGCGGCAGGACGGGGCGGCGGTAGAAGATGGAGGCAGAGAGGGAGAGGAGGTCGCGGCGGCAGAGAAAGAGAGAGGGTGGCGGCGACAAAAGGAGGGAGGTGTGGTGGTGGTGTAAGGGAGGCAGATCTGGGAAAAAGGGGTTGGTGGTGGGAATGGCGGCTGATGGCGGCATAGGGAGGCCAAGGGAGGGTTGGCCGGCTTCGCGGCGGCAGAGAAAGAGAGAGCGTGGAGGCGGCAAAAGGAGGGAGGTGTGGTGGTGGTGTGAGGGAGGCAGATCTGGGAAAAAGGGGGTGGTGGTGGGACTGGCGGCTGATGGCGGCATATGGAGGCCAAGGGAGGGCTGACCGGCTTAAAGGGGTAGTGGCGGTAGGTGGTGGTGGTGAGTGAGGGCAGTCGGCGGTGGTGGTCGAGTTTGGTGAGTGGGGTGGTGGGTGGGTGGGTTTGGTGAGTGAGGAAGTGAGAAGGAGATTATTTGGGTTTTGAATTATTTGGGTTTTTGAATTATTTGGGTTTTAGAGAGAGAGGGATGAATGATATTATGAGGAATGAGAGATAAGTGGTTGAGTGGAAAATCTTATATATTGAATTTAGATGTGATTAGTGGTTAATTAGTAAAAATGAGAGAGAGTGGAAAATTAGCCCACTAATCCTTTTTTGGGAGCTTCAATCTCAGCCATCCATCTCCAAGATTCAATGGCCTATAAGAGGACTTATGGACTCAACTTTCCTAAGAGGACTTACATGATCCTTCCTCTCTCTCTCTCTCTCTCTCTCTCTCTCTCTCTCTCTCTCTCTATATATATATATATATATATATATATATATATATATATATAGGGGCGGGATCCCGTGCGAACTAATGTTCGGTGCGAACTGTACGAACTAACTAAGAAAGAAATATTAACAAGTTAACAACCCAAAATCAAAATATCCCAAAACACAGAAAACTATTTACTCTCACACTCTTATCCATCAGCCACTGCCCGTGACTTTTCTATCCCTCATTCAACCACACCCATTGCTGTCATGGTTGTCGCCGCCCGCCGGAGACGGTAATCTACGTCATCTGCCTTTCAATCACACCGGTGGACTGTCCTATTTCTTTGCTTCGGTTAATATTGTAACAACCCGAAAAGTACCAAATTTTTCTAGTAAAATTTCTTAAGGATACTTTTCAGCAAGGTTAAGTTTTAAAATAGAATTTATTGTTTCGAGTCGTATTTTGAAATTCCGAGTTCGTATTTGGAATTTCTGAGAGATTTCATGAAAATCCCGTTTTTAGTCATCTTTGACTTTTCTTGACTTTTAAGTCGTCTTTGACTTTCTTGACTTTTTAAAGTCGTCATTGACTTTTCTTGACTTTTAAGTCGTCATAAACTTTTCTTGACTTTTAAGTCATCTTTGACTTTTCTCGACTTTTAAGTCGACTTTGACTTTCGTTGACTTTTCCCGACTCGCCTTGTAAGTTTGAAGACCGGAATTTTATTTAAAAAAATAATATTTTTAATTTATTTTTATTAAGATTTATTATGATTTATCATAATTTAATATAATTATTTTGAATTTATTCGGAATTTAAAGAATAACGTTTACGGTTTTAACCGAACGTCATTTAACTATTCCGGACTCATCGTAAATCCCGTAACAAAATCGAAACTCGACTTTGGCATGTGTCACACGCCCATGTCATCGTTTTCCACTCGCT
>JAIUZE010047468.1:0-21375 GCA_022085475.1 Heliosperma pusillum | reverse complement strand
GGGGGGGGGGGGGGGGGGGTTCAAGCGAAAGTAAATGCTAATGAGTATAGCCCTATTAACATTTTGCATGATTCAAGCTAAGGTATTTCATTAAAAGAGTTGACTATTTACAATTTAAGTAGTTTTCAACCAAATAAAGGTGACCTCATAGGGCAGGGTAAAGGGAAGGAAGATATGAAGTCGGAAGGGGAAGGGGAATATGAAGAGGGAGGACAAGGAGGAGGATGAAGAGAAGACGTAAGGGACGGGTAATGGTAATTAGAAGGAGGCATAAGAGACGGTTTAGAGTAACGAAATGAGGGCAACATATAAGGGAAGAGTAAGGGAATAAGTCATTTTCTAACGCAACTTCAGTTTGATAAAAAGACCAGACACATTCAAAATATAATTTCGAGAATAAAATGACAAATTAGGAGTCAATATCTCATTTTAGCGTAGATAACTATAAAAGTGACCATTTCAGGCAAAAAAAAAGCAATGTACTATATTTCTCTACGACCATATGCATAGATGAATCACATTTAGTAAATGCCACTTTCACTTATCATAACCTGAAAACTACAAAATGACAAATAATGATTCATCTAACTGCATGTTGCCCAATATTTTCCTGCCAATAAAGCATGCTTTCCAATCAAATTTCATGGTGTTATTTCAAGAAAATGAGTTAATAGACGGGAAAGATCGGGGACAAAGGCACGGAAGTGAATAGGAAATACATAAAATTAGAGGAGGAGGGGAAGGGGAGCACTAATCTTTTAGCTAAGGATAAAAAGGGAGGCGGGAGAAAGGGGAGAATGAGATGGATGTAAAATTATGAAATCGAGGAGGTTGTGAAGGAAAGAGAAATGAACAGTAGACAAGGGTTAGCATGAGGCAGCGACATGGTAAATGAGGGAAACAGAGAAGGAAGAGAATGAGAAATAAGTGGCGATAAATTGGAAGGGGAGAACGGGAGGTGATAGATATCAACATCGGTAGAGGAGAAGAAGATAGGGAAATGGAGGGAGGAGAATAAGGAAAGAAGTATGTGGGAGAGGAAGGAGAAAGTGAAGTGGAAAATAAAATGGGATAAAAAGATAGCGACGTTGGGAATTGAAAATGAGGACAAGATATGAAAAGGAAAGGAAAGGGAAAAGGGGATGAAGGGTAAAGAGATAGCGTAATAGAAGTATAAAGATGAGGAGGATGGGGAGGGGGAGGAGGAGGAGGAGGATAAATGGGGATGAAAAGAGAAAAGGGTTATAGATATATAAAGGAACAAAGTTTAAAAAAGGAGAAGAGAATTATGATTGATATCGATTTCAACAAGGCTAAGATGTAACGTACTATTGTACGCAAAGATGTATTATAGGCATATAAGTAACGTATGATTGTACCCTTAAGGAAAAAACGTTAAATGTATTATGGATAAAGTATCAGCGTGATTAGATAATATACGCAGAAAAAAAAACACCTCATTTATACTAGCTATGTTTACCCATACTAGGTGTGTCTAACGTTAATGTGCTACAATATGTATTATTGAGCAGTAAAAGTTATGCGCGCGACCCAATTAAAGGTTAAGAAAACCTCAGGGTAGTTGAATACGAATTTTTGCCGTGTTGAATTGACAAGTTTAAGGGAAAAGATTGTAGACTAGCATTAAAAGCCTAATTAAATCATAAACGTTTCGAAAATGAAAACAATTACGATGATGAATGAAGGGTTATAAGAGATCAAGGTTCCGCGCGCGCGCGCGGGGCAACGACTAGTAGAGTAAAAAAAAGACTTAAAGTAAAAAAAATAGAAAGGGGAAAAACCCTAAATGAATTGACAGGTTAATGAAGCAAAGGAGGCGTTGGGGGTTGATTAATCAGAGAAGGTGATAAACCCTGCCGTAAACCCCAAAAGAAGAAGAGCAACCAACCATGAATTACAAGGAAGACATGGATAATGTAGATGAAATCGTGAAAACTGTACAAGTGCGTTTGTCAACACAACTTGAAGATTCATACAAACTTCCTTCTTCTTCCATTGCTATTCCTTCTAATCTCACTCGTTTCGGCCTCTCTTCCCTCGTCAACAATCTCCTTCATTCCAGTATTTACCTACTTTCTTCTTTCTTCATTTCTACCCACTACTTAGTTTACGAATGTTTGTAACCCTTTGATTCTCTTTTGTTTTGCAGTTCATTCTGATTGGGAACCTCAACCCTTTGATTTCCTAATCAATGGCGAACTCATTCGAATGTCGCTTCAAGACTTCCTTCTTGCTAAGTCCATTTCTGCTGTACGTTTCTTTTTTTTGTCTAAGTATATGTAGTACTTTACCCGTCGCAAGCTTGTGACAGAAATGCCCCTCACAAGGTGACCCTTCTCTATTGCTATCTTTTACCAGGAGAAAATCGTGGATATTGAATATATTAAAGCTGTTGCGCCACGCAAGCAAGAAGAACCATCTTTGCACGATGACTGGGTCAGTGCTGTTGATGCCTCACATCCTCGGTAATTTCTCAAATACCCTCTATTTTATCAGTCGTGGTTTTCGTGGCTTTGTTATGATTCCGTACCTCATGTCTTCATTTTTCTAACACAGGCTCATTGTCACTGGATGTTACGATGGTTATGGAAGGTATTTCTCTTTAAACCCTCTTGCTTGCTTTGTTTGTCATTTGCATTTGTGTTTACACACAATTTATTGTTTAATTTTTATTTGTATAGGGTATGGAAGGGTGCCGGGACATGTTCCCATATGCTAGGAGGACACAGTGATGCTCTCACTTCCCTTTGCGTCATCAACACTGATCGTATGTTAACTCCAAACTTTATTTCCCAATATTGCATCTCCCTCCAGTTCTCCATGTCCAATATGCTTCTGTGATATATGAAATAGCAAGATACATGCCTGGGCTCAACTGTGAATTTGTAGATATTTAACTATCTGCTATGTTTAAGTGATCTCTGATTATGGGTGAAAGCTGTAAATAATGGGTTGTAAGTAATGATGACATTCTTCCCTTTTACTTTTAATTTGGCAAATAACAGCACTAAGTTCTTACATCCTGTGTGTGCGCGCGCGCTCGTTCCTGCCCGCGCAGAGGGGGGCATCAGACTATTATATATTATAGAAAAATGGATGACAGGTGGAATCCCTATTTTCTATTGTAAACAAATTTGTAATGAAAGTGATTGTCAAGATATATTTGTATGCCGAAAGATAGTGTCGGGATTTTTTCAAGGAGAAGAATGTCCCTGCCTGTACAGATGGTGCAGTGTTTGAAGTCAAATCGTTTGCTATTAGTAGGGTGTTATGTTTGATTTCTAGATTATTTTCTTCCTGATTTTCCATTTTATCTCAGAGCATCTGGTGGTTGGTATTGCTACTTTGATGTACAACAGAGTGTGGGCTATGATGATTGTCACTCTTGTCAGCTCTGCTAAAATTTAGATGAAGGGTGGAAGTATCTTTTAGTATTCAGCTTAGGAATCCTCCTTATTTAGGAATAAGGATGTCGAGATACATGTGAAATTTTTCGAAATTTGTGGCTCTCATCCAATAGCTATTATCTCCATTTTGCCACTGTATGATAATTTTGGTGTAAAACAAGAGCTGGGACGAGAACATGCATCAATTATACTTGTTTAGTTTTATTAATGTTTCGTGACGATGAAATATTCTATGTATTTTCAGTTTAGTCTTATATTTTTTATTTCTTTGGTTCAGAAGATGCTAATGATATCAATGTGGCAACTGCTTCAAAGGATCGGACTCTGAGGCTTTGGAAGGTGATACATCATTTAGATTCTGATCTAATGCTAATGGTTCAAGAGAGATTTGGAGGAAATAATCTCTTTCTGTGTATACTTTATCCCCTTTTCAGTTTCTTGCTGATGACTCCATAAATCATTCAACAACAGTTACTGCTTATAAGGTTTTGCGTGGGCATACTGCAGCGGTTCAATGTGTCTCTTCGCAGCCGTCTGGACAAAAGGTATTATGTTGGTGACATCATAAGATTAGCCGTTCTTGTATACTGCCTCCGTCTTATCTACATTGTCTTCATTTGACATTGTGTGTTTATCAATTTGGACCCATATTTTCTCACAATATACAATAGTAACAACTTTTTAAAAATATGCTTATATGAACGTAGTTGTTTTGATAATTCAAACATGACGAATTATTCATGGTATATCTACATAAATTTTGTAAAAATTGATATCAACGCACCACCAAAGTCAAATAAGAACAATAAATTGATATAAATTTGTGGATTAGTATATGCTCAGTATTGCTTATCACTGGCTTCAAATTTAGGTCTGTTCAGGTTCCTGGGATTCTACAATCAATCTTTGGGAGACAAGTTGCTCTGATGTTGATAGTGATCTTGTTTCTATCAAGAAGAGAAAAAAGAGAGGTGTGGCAGTGGAGACACAGTCAGAGGTATGTATCAGCCTTCATAAAAGATGTTAAACTGGGGCATGCTGCTTTATCCTCTGTGTGTGATGTACTATTGACTGTTTCAGACTTCAGATTGTGCATGTTTGAATCTGCTTAACTGCATAATAACTATGAAAGATAAACAGAAATGGTTACAAGAGCAAAGTACTTGTAGCTCTTCATTGTATAAAGTTGGGTTGGTACTTGGTGACGGTTAACGTTTGTACTAGCTGAAGATCAGTTTGTTACTGATGCTGCGACTAATTTTATTTTAGTAAAAGTAACAAAAAAGGTGACTTACTTCACTTCATGTATTGGTTTCAGGGTGAAGTAGTATCCACACTGGTGGGACACACAAATTGTGTTTCTTGTGTTAAATGGCCAAAAGATGACACAATCTATTCAGCGTCATGGGACCATTCCATTAGAATCTGGGATGTTGAAAAAGGAAAAGCGACTTGGACCGTGGTATGTGATCCCTTCCTTTCTTTGTTGATATGTGTCTCTTTCCTTCATGCACCTTGTTTTATACTCTCTTTCTTTGGTAGGAGGATTTATTTTAGTTGGCATATTGTAGCTCACTGCTTCATTGGCCCGTTTGTTTGTTTCCAGTTTTCTGGCAAAGTTCTTAACTGTATTGATGTTGGAGGAGAAAACTCTTCTCTAGTAGCAGCTGGAGCTTCTGATGGGACCTTGAGAATATGGGATCCTCGTAGACCAGGTTTGTGAATTACCATGACACTTATACTTTATCAACTCGTCAGTCATGTTTAGAAGTTTCCTTTTCCAGGGTTTCTAACTGGGGTTGTTGTTGCAGAATCGCTAGCTCCTGTGTATCAGTTCTCATCTCACACAAACTGGATATCTGCTTGCAAATGGCATAACAAATCCTGGTTGCATTTAGCTTCTGCATCATATGATGGAAAAGTAATGGTCTGGGACTTGAGAACAGCGGTACTTACTTTCCTATCTACACATCTTATTTTATTGAATTCAGTTTATGGTGGGCGGAAGCTTGACCCTCATTTGCTTTGTAAGTTTGTATACAATTCAGTACAATAACAATCACCTGGCGCCTTGATTAGACTCAATGGTTGAGTAGCAAATATTTTGAACCCCTCTGTTTGCTCCCAAAATCTGATACTGGTTCAACTATATAATCAACTGATATGTATGATCGCTGGCTCTTGCAGTGGCCTCTTTCCGTGATTGGTTCCCATGATGACAAGGTACTTTATACGTATAATGGATGGTATCATTTTTTAGATCCATGATTCTCTCAACTGGCTCTAAAATATGCTCCTTTTCCTCAAATCCAGGTCTTGAGCATTGATTGGTGGAAGAGCGATGCCATCGTCAGTGGCGGAGCAGATTCAAAGATGTGTATTGCCTCAGGGGTTTCGGTGCAGTAAAGCCGAGTTTTTCTTTTCCTTCGGTAAGCAAACTATCAACAGTGAAACTCGAAAGTGTTACTTTGTCCATTCTCGAGTTGATGGGTTTATGCAGAACCGTCATTTCTCTCTTTTTGTGAACCCATTTATACTCGATGACAAGTTATTAGCTTAATTCCTTAATTCTTTAGTAGCTAAGCCATCTATATAAACCTCATTACCTTTTCGTTTGATGAGATTTTGAACATGTCAGGTATCAACATGACATCGCATTTAGAAATTCATGTGTCCATAAACGATTTTTTTTCCTGTCGGACATTCCGATACACACTTGGATTCAGTCTCTTGCAGCTGAGTCTTAAGTTGAAGTAGGCGGAACTGCGTAAAGTTTGCTTAATGGATAATGTCCAAAAAATATTCACTTGCAAAGGTTCTTGGTTAAGACTGTCCTAAGTTAATACGGCACTCACAACCGTTTTAAACAAGACATAAATAAAACGAGGGTTGTGAGATGCCTTAACTTAAGACGGTCTTAATCAAGGCCTACTGATTCAGTTGGTGGAGTTAGTGATACTTACCTATCTTATTTATCCAGGTTCTTTCAGAAGGGGGAATACTGATAATTGAAGTTGGACGAATTTTGTTATGGTTGATCTGAAAAAGTGTGAGCCATTTGTACGTGTAACTTTATTATAGTACTAGATATGCTCGTGCTTATCATACTACTGCACAGATCAGTTTTGGATTTAATTCTATTTTTGTGTAAGGGTAATATTGGATGTTCCATATTTTTCTTTACTAAATTTAGGGGAACAATTAATTTGAGAATAATCAAAGGGAGAATATAAATTAGTTGGTCTTGCTTAAGACGGGGCGACCCATCTTACTGCTTCAGACGGGTCAAGCCCCCTCACAAAAGAGCATGTGGGGCAAGTAGGGTAAGTATCTATTATCCCCCACTTGCTCTTTTGTGAGGGGCTAAACCTGCAACGATATTTATGTTAATAGTATGACAAATTATTGTAAAATAGTCAATAATTTAAATGTTTAAACTACTAAAAATTAAGTTTTTAAACAGTTCAATTCTATAAAGAGGTTTTCATTAAGTTAGGTATACGATATAGATTTCGAAAAAACGATGGGTATCATGTAAAATTCGAAAGAATATGAAACGAGGGATACCATGTAAAATTCGAAAAATTTTGAAACGAAGGATACTATGTAAAATTTGAAACACGAAGGTACCATGAAGAAAACCACGAGTATTTATTTAAATACTCCGTAGTATCTGGTTGTCCACGTAGACAGGTGAGGGGTATCTTTTCTTGTAATCTTTCAATTAGCATTTGAGTGGGCTTTGGGACCCATTTGGTTTATTTTTAGTGGATTATTACTCCCTCCATTCAACTCAACAATACATATATTCTTTTTGCACAAATATTAAGAAAGAAATAAAAAAAAATAGGTACAAGAACCGTGGGTGACATCTGGAAACTTGAGAGCAAACCCAGGTTTAGTAGGTGAAAAGTTTAATGTCCAAAGTAAAAGAATAAGTAACAAAAACAGACCAAGAATTTTACCAAATGTGGACTTCATAAAAACAATCCAAGTTGAACTTAGAGATACCATGTACAGAGTCTCGCAACAGTGTAAGGTTTCAATTGGGACAGTGCACTCATGGGTTAAAGAAGGTTTGCTTAAACCTCATTCAAGCCCATTACATCCCCAACTCACCGAAGCAAACAAAATTCATAGACTCAAGCAGTCACTGAAATCATTGGTGATTAAACAAGTTGAACAAGAAACCATAGACCTCAATGTCATACCAACCACTGAAATCAAATTCAATGAGATGAGCCATACTATCCATATAGATGAGATATGGTTTTTTATCACTTATGACAACCACAAGTTTTATATTGTTAGTGGAGAGGAACTGCCATATAGAAGTTGTCAATCAAAGAGGTTCATCACTAAGGTGATGTTCATGTGTGCCGTAAGTAGGCCTATATATTCAGCAGAAGGGGAACTACTGTTTGATGGTAAAATAGGGATGTTCCCTTTCACAAAACAGCAGCCAGCAGCAAGAGCAAGTAGAAACAGACCAATGGGGACATTGGAGACCAAGTCAATTGACTCTATTACAAAGGAAGTTACACGAGCATGCATCATTGAACAAGTCATACCAGCTATAAAGAGTAAATGGCCAGAATGTCTCAGCAAACACATCCTCATACAACAAGATAACGCAAGGCCACATATAAAAAATAATGACCCTGAGTTTATAGCTGCTGCAAATACAGATGGTTTCAATATTGAGCTGGTTTTCCAGCTACCTAACTCACCTAACCTCAATGTCAATGACCTTGGTTATTTTAGAGCATTGCAGTCCTTGCAAGCAACAAAGAGAACCTATACAATTGATGAACTAGTGAACTCAGTAATGCAAGCTTTTGTTGATTACACGCCATCAAAACTCAACAATATTTTCTTAACATTGCAATCAGTAATGGTGGAGATTATGAAGGCAAAGGGTCATAATAATTTTTCAATCCCTCATATAGGCAAAGGTCATCTTGAAGCTATTGGCATGTTACCAAGAAATATGATGGTAAATGAAGATCTAGTTAGGGAATGCATTGATTATTTGCAAGAGATAAGCCAAACACAGGGTTTAGAGGAGCTAATATCTCAATTAGGATACAATGTTTAAGTATCAACATTTTATGAAGTGATTACAGTATAAACATTTTATGAAGTACGATAATGTTTAAGTTCTAATCACATTATCATCAATGCAATGTAACAAAGGTTAATGAAATGTTATGCACGGTAATGTTTTGCAAATTTTTTCACATTTTACTGTCAATGTATGTGATGATTAAATAATATGCAATTCAGTGTTACATCAACTCTCAGGCCTTATTGGCCTCATCATTGAGTTGTGTATAGTATTAAGGCCTCCTACACACACACCAAGTAATTTGGTAGACCATGCTCAGTATATGAATACAAATGACTGAAAACACACACCAATTATTTGGCAGACCATGTGGTGGCCAAAACACTTATTTATAATGGCCTAACTAAAGTTATACACTCTGCACTCAACTCCACATTAAACATGTTGAAAATGCAAAAGGCTCTCAAACCAGTTAGGGATTATCACTGAGCCACATCTCAGTCCAAAAATGGACCATCACTGATGTACACACATAACAACATTTTTACATAAACTCTCAGGCCAATATGGCCTCGTCATTGAGTTCTGTAAGGTAACAAGGCCTCCTACACACACACCAAGTATGGTAGACCATGCTGAGTTCATAAAATAATATGACTTAGCACACACACCCATAACTTGGTAGACCATGTGGTGGCCTTGATAACTTTTAAAGATGGTCTCATCATTGAGTTCTGTAAGGTAACAAAGCCTCCCATACACACACCAAGTATGGTAGACCATGCTTAGTTCATGAAATAAAATGACATAGCACACACACCCATAGTTTGGTTGTGACAACCCTCGCGAATGCGGAAATAAAACATAACAAGCATGTGATTTATATAGCGGAAAATACGATGTTTTTGAAACTTTTTACATGCAAGATAGAAATACGAGGAATGTCAAATAATTACAAACAAAATAGAATATACTACAAAGAGACGAAGTCTCTCAAAATGTTATCAATATCAAAGTGATTAGCAAACTAGCTAATAAACGTCTAGAGGTGTTTCATCCACGAAAAACGCCCGCTAGCTCACACCCGAACCCAAAATACCACAAGCAAAAAGCCATCCAATCAAGCAACCTGTTCATCCATGAAAAACATGAACGCCACAGTCAGTGGGAAGTAACTCCGGGTTCTCCTAGCCATATCACATTAAACGTACATAAAAGGAAATACAAAAGTAGAAGCATGCATATATAGATATACATGTGAAATACGATAAAGATAGATAGGCAATTCAATATAAAATGATAAGAGCATATGAAGTACAAGTCCGAATCCATCATGTTATACAAAGACTCGAGGAAGACACTCTTAGGCAACCGAATACGCTCACTAGGGCTTACATCTCACCGTTAGCGGTATAAGTTTGATAAGATTGAGACTCGACAAACAAACCATGTCAAGTCATTCAATGATCAATCATATAATCATTCAAATCATCATCCAACCACCGAACAATGACGACATTCTCACGGTAAATGAAACGCACTAGCACCGTGTACATGACAAGTATGATTAAAAGGCATCCACGGGATAAAAACATTCCCTGAACGCATACACGATTCAATTCATTTCGTATATGTGGACTAATTTCCTCCTGGTAGAACGATAATAATATACAGTCCTAGTATAAATCTGGCCAGAATCCCGAAATCACATTTTCCGGTTCGACATGCGATGACATTTCGCATCCAAGACTCGGTCAATCATTGACGCCGAGTACCCCAAATTCGGTCGATAATTCACGAAAGAGGCGGAAAAGAGTACAAGCCTCATAACAAGCGGTACGCTACATGCAAATAACACCACCTCGCAAGTACACAACATTTGACGGCCGGGTCGATCAACGCATAGCGTTCAACTCCCAACAACGTCGTCGTATGCCCACTAACACATGCAATTAAGCAGTAGGATACCTCCCCGTTCCGACATTCCAGCCTAACGAACGTGGAGGTAGCCAAGGGAATGAGAGTACAAAGCACAAGACAAAATAGTGCTCAAACCGTATCATTTGTAAAAACCGACTCAAAGTGGGAACATACCAAAAACCGTCACAAAACATGAGAATAGGGAATCATATAAGTTTAAATATGATAAACATGAGTCAATACATGATACATAAGCATTAGAACAAGTTTATGAAGCATAATGAATAAAAACATAGATCACCTCTCCAAAACAACGTTGTTTGGAAACCAACGAAAATAAGGGTCCACTTCAAACGGTCATAACTAGAGTTCTAGACATGAAAATGCAGAAATTCAAATGGAGGTGATAGCTTATCCTCTTACGGTTCCAACGGGATGTCACACGCCCAAAACAAGCAAGTAACGAAGGAGATATGATCATTTTACGAAAAGGGGTCAGTGCAGGAAAACTTCTGTCGGCAGCGAGTGACGCAGCCTGCGTCACCACGACGCAGCCTGCGTCCTACGACGCAGCCTGCGTCCTATTCGGACAGGTACGAGTCACACAAATCTCCACAATTTCACTAAGGCATAACACAAATATCATCTATCATCACAATTCATCAATTCTCATATCAATTATCAACTAACAACAACCATCATCAACAACACAATTCCTAAAATTACTAATCATATTCTAAATACGATTTCTAACATGGAAAACGCATTAAAACACGTAAATGATATCGAGTAACCCTTCACCGTTACCTTTTCGCGACTTTAAACGGTTTCTAAACCTTCCTAGTCTCCACCTACATGGAATTAGATAATAAAAGATGAATATCTTTCACCTTGAGAAAGACGGATAATTTAAAAAGCGAGAAAGACGGTAATTTTATTACCAATACGGATAGAGGAATATGAGAGGGGAAGAATAAGACGAACTTACGTGAATTTGAGCAAGAAACGAATGAGATACGATGATTATAAGATCGGATGAAAATGGAGGCAAGGGTTTTGGTTTTCTTAAGGAAGAAGTAAGTTTGATTTGTGTTTGAGTGAGTAATGAATTAGGTTAGGAGAGTATGAGATATTTATGGGAAAAAGTCAACGAAAGTCAAAGACGGCTCAAAAGTCAAGAAAAAGTCAAAGACGGCTTAAGACGGGATTCACTTGAAATCTCGCGGAAATTCCAAATACGAACTCGGAAATTCTAAATTCGACTCGGAACATTAAATTCTAAAATAAAACTAAAATATGCTGAAAAGTATCCGTAAAATATTTTCACAATAAAAATAGGGTACATTTCCGGGTGTTACAATATATGATACAAATAATTTATTATTTACATGAGAGATAAGAAATAATTTAATACATATTAGTTGTGTATCAATAACTCATTAAAACAATCATATGTGTTATGATTAAGGAATTTTAATTATTTTTAAAAGACATTCAAATTTGTTTTGCATAGTGTTTGTCTAATATCTTAGTGATATTATTGTTTGTGCTAATTTGTTTAGTCGATACTATAAGGGAAAAGCTAATTTGTTTAGCCTTTTGTAATGGTTATTTGATTTCGTTTCATTTAATCTTAAGAGTTAATTAAATTGTTGAAATATTTTGTTTATGGCGTTTGTGATTATTATGAGCTTAGCGAAATTTTCGAACGAACAATAAAATGAAGGTTTTTAATAATTTAATTTTTTGAATTGTGCCTTCATCCATATACTTTTGTATGACAACAAGTGTTTTGGTGATTTGTTCACCATTGGTAAAGCGGATTGAACTTGAAAAACTAGCGTGATAAGATATAGTATCTTACTAACAATCACGATTTTGAGAAATTGTGATCACTATTATCGAGGTTGAATATCTTACTAATGAGTAGGATTATGAAAATCTGTGTCTTGTACAGTATTTATTCAAATATAGTAAGCTTGATGTATGCAAAATTTTGTTATTTTCTATGTAGACTTATTAAGTAGTTTTGAGACATGTCTTATAGCTTATGTAGCGTGAGACTAAATATAAGTCAATTTCGTTTTGACATAAGGTACAAAACTATGTCTTTTGTTCCAAAAGTGTTTAAAAACTGTCACGGTAATGTTTATCTTACATGAGATGAAATACTTTTTAAACACGGGATTGGCTTACGTAAGAAGTTTTTTTTTCGTGCTGATTTGTTTGCCATACAATTATGTGATTAGGAAAATGGAAAACTCTTGATGTTTCGTTGTTAGTACACTCAATCCTTAGTAAAAGTCTCAAACTTATTGAGGCGGGAGAAGATGTCGTCTTGTGGTTGATGACTCCCGATACGATTATTAATGGTCTATGTTTTTCTTACTATTGAGGACAAATATGCGGTATTTCTTAAACAGTTCTGACTTAGTGTCGACGAGAGAATAATATGGAAATAATATTAATTTGGTTCATGATAGATCCGAGCCAAATGACATTTTTTCCATCACTTCGAGTTATATGTGTGTTTCTTACATCTGATGTTAATTCTAGTCCTTTGTGGATTTAGAAACAGAGCGGGAATATTTATAACTCGTAGTTTTTTAATTCATTATTTGTCGATGGATAATTCACTTTTTAGCGATGTTACATTGAGTTTTCTTTCAAAGAGGTTTTGTGCTACTTTAATGTGTTAATTCTCTACGCACTTGGAGTGCAGGATTATTTTTCAATAATTAGTTTATTGAAAATTACGGATTATTATTTAACCTCATGTTACCAGTTCATATGGCTATGTGTTTGGCCACAATATATATCTTCGCCGCATTATTTTTATTTCTTTTGCTTGATTACATTTTAACATAGTTTCATTGTCTTTAACTTTTATATTTCAATCTATTTTTATTTTATTTATGGGTATTTAAATGTTAAGGAGCATCATGAGACCATATGTTTTTCCCTCTTCATTTGACATAATTCACGTTATATGGGCGTGTATTCATTCTTCTATCATTTTATATAGTATTTGATTTGTTCAAATATTTTATGATAAAAGGTGAAAGCCGACTTTGCAGATAGAGTCAGTACTCTTAATTAATGTGTTGGTTGCGAATAAATCTTTGATATGTTCAAAGTGTAAATGAGGAAAAATGTGTGCTAGATCTTATAATTCTTAATCGCTATGACAAAAAACTGTTATAGTTGAGGTATTGTACATCACTTGACATGGTTAAGTGAAGTATGACGTAGATCTAGTTTTCCTTCTTTTAATTTAGAGGAGGATTCCAAATAAGTTTTGGATAATAGATTGGTCATTTATTCCCTAATATTTATTAAACTTTGTGTTTAAGTGACCCACAATATTTATTCACTTTGATGTGTTCCAAAGTGTTTTGGGGAAGACTGGTAGACTTTTGTCTTGTATTCGTTACAATGCAAAAAATATCCTTTGGTGAGTAGGAGAATTTGTGAACTCATTGAGTCACCAAGAATAGTTTGAACTTCTCTCCATATTAAAGATGAGACTTGTCTACTGATGAGTAAATGTTAACTTGTATGCCAAGTTATAAGGATTAACGTTAGGTTGGTCCTTGAGATGTTTTGCTCATTATGGAGGATAGTGGGAGCTATCCTAGCTATTCAGGTTTTTTTACTACTTTTAGTAAGCGGGAGTTATCACTTATAGTAAGTGAGAGTATTCACCAAGTAATAAAAATGGATCGTTATATGAGAGCATAAATACATTGTGACAATGTGTGTCTTTGTGACAGTTAGGTTTAAGATTATTATGAGATATGTTCTCAAAATGTTAAGACTATATATTATAAGATATGTTCTCGAAATGCTAGGATTCGTTCCGCTTTTCTTCTAAGTTTTAGTTATCTATTTGGAATTTGCAAATGGATGTAAAGATTATTTTCTTAAATCAAGTTGTTTGAGAAATTTATACACATGGATCGATCAGTTGAGTCCGTCTCAAATGATTAAGATAATAAATTTTTGTATCTCTTGAGCGTATCCATGTGTTAGAGGTCTACCATATTTATTTCAAAAATCATTTGTGTGATGAGTTAGTTGGAATGGTGGAATTGACGTTTTTATGTCAAAATTATATAGGAGAATAAGTTTATGTGACTCCCCGCGATTTAGCAGTAAAGTAAACACATTGATTTGCAGCGGAAAACACGAGATTTTAAAAACTTTAAAAGCAAAACCGCGAATGTCACTATATTATAAAACCAATACTTAATTAAATAAATCGTTTATACAAATTGTATCTTAAATAAATACAAGAGACATCGATCTCTTAATAAAACACAGTTAATATACTAAACTAATATAAACTACACGCTAAGGGTGAATCACTATAAGAACAACGCTCGCTAGCTCACTCGCCACAACCCCATGCAAACACCAACCTGCAACCTGTTCATTCATTAAAAATGAATTCCACAATCATTGCGGAGTAACTCAGGGTTCTCCCAGCCATATCACAAGTAAACATACATAAACAACAATAAAAACATGTAGAATCTTATATACAAGTGAATCATGTGAAATACAAACATACATTTTCAAGATAATATGATATACGCATGTGAAATACCAAACAATAAGCATCATGTTATAAACCGACTCGGAATGACACTCTTAGGCAACTATATACACACTAGGGCTTACATCTCATCGTTAGTGGCATACACTTGATAAGGTAGGGACTCGACATACAAACCAATTCAATCATCTGTTTCATGCAAGAATCCAACTCAATGTTCGCATATGATTCAACTTACAAACAACCATTCAAACATACGAATATGAAAACATAACTCTCACGGTAAATGACACGCACTAGCATCATGTACAATAGCATGACAAGTCAATGGAAGTCCACGGGATAAGACGTTTCCATGAACCGTATACGATAAGACATTTCGTATACTTATGACTTAGACATACATGTCCACGGGGTAAGACGTTCCCCTGAACCGTGTACGATATGACGTTTTGCACACACAAGACTCTAATCCTCCCGGTAGGACGACGATAATAATACGGTCTTAGTCTAAACCTGACTAGACTCTCGGGATAAGACATTTCCTGATTCGACATATGGTATGACGTTCCACATCCAAGACTCGATCAATCACAAAGGACGTCGAGTACCCCAAATTCGGCTAAACCACACGAAAGAGGCGGAAAGAGATTTATAGTCAAAAGTCAAGCTAGTACGCTACATGCAATGACACCACCTCGCAAGGATACAACATTTGACGGCCGGGTCGATCAATGCATTGCGTTTACCTCCTAACAACGTCGTCATATCCCCACTAAAACATGCATACAAGGATCAAGGATACACCCCATCGCTACGACATTACAGTCTAACGAGGATAAGGATGTAGCCGGGAAATGAGAGTTCAAAGCACTCAACAAGTAGTGCTCAAATCAATACATAAGGTAGAACTGACTCAAGAGAGGACATACTAAAACCCGTCACCAAACATGTGATAAGGCATAATATAAATGTAACAATGATAAACATGAGACAATACGTTATTACATAAGCATTAGACCAATTTTAAGACGTATAATGAATAAGAAACATAGATCTCATCTCAAAACAGCAAATTTGGAAACCAACTAAAACAAGGGTCCACTTCAAACAGTAATAACTAGAGTTCTAGACATGAAAAAACAGAAATTCCAATTGGAGGTGATAGCTTATCCTCTTACGATTCCAACGGTAGGTCACAAGCCCAAAACAAGCAAGTAACAAAGGAGATATGATCATTTTACAAAAATGGGTCAGTGCAGGAAAACTGCAGTCGTCACGACCGTGACTTGTATGTCACACTCGTGACTTGCATGTCACGCCCTCGAAAGGTCTGTCACGCAAGGGTATTCGTTCTGCCTCTTATTTCACGCCCGTGACTTGGGTCGAGACAGCTCCTCTTTGTTCTAAACTCAACCATGGCTTCCCCAAAATAGATCCACACACAAGTTTAACAACAATGATTGAAACCAACAACATATATGTAACCTTCCATAAGATTAACATAAAATAAGCATATGAGATGGATTAAACATATAAATGAGTAATAAATACTTATTCATGTGAAATCAACATAAAGAATTCATCTTTCACTAGTAAATACAACGATTAACACATAAAATACATATTGATATCAAGTAACTCATCACCGTTACCTCGATTAGCACTTCAAATCCTCGATTCCCAAGCTACCCATCAATCGACATGAATCCCTTGACCCAAAATCTTCAAAGTCTACCCTTTTACCGACAAAAAACGCGACACGACCCAAAACCGAAATCTGGACAAGACGGTCTAAAAATAAATTTAAAAGTTTTGATCTTTTATTGGCTAGAAAGAAAGAGGACGGTGAGAGGATTCCGAAACATTAAACGGAATTGAATTTGGTTAAGAAACGAAGAAGTTATGTCCGTCTTAAGTTTCGATCTAGAAAATGGGTTTTATAAAAAGTTGGAGGAATTGGATATTTTATGTTTAAAAAGGAAGAGGGAGATAAGAGGAGAAGATTAATGTAAAAATCGTTAAGTTTCGTTGAGAGACGGAGAAATGACATTTGTCTTAAGTTTATAAAGCTATGGAGTTTTAATGGGGTTTTTGGTTGTTTGAGGAAAAAGATGATGTTGAATGAATATGTTGCTGAAATTTGAGGATGTAACACCCGGAAATGTACCCTATTTTTCTAGTAGAAATATTTTACGAAATCTTTTCAGCAAATTTAAGTTTTAATTTAGAATTTAAAGTTTCGAGTCGAATTTAGAATTTCCGAGTTCGTATTTGGAATTTCCGCGAGATTCCATGAGAATCCCGTCTTAAGGCGTCTTTGACTTTTCTTGACTTTTAAGTCGTCTTTGACTTTTCTTGACTTTTGAGGTCTCTTTGTTTGACGTTTCTGACTTTTCAGTCAACTTTGACTTCCGTTGACTTTTCTGACTCACCCTTTACTTATACTCCCTCATACTCCTTAACCTATTTCATTCAACACAAACACCAAAAACTCTTTCTTCCTCCTTAAGCAATTATCAAAACCTTGCCTCCCTCTTTGATTTCGATCTTATAATTCGCATAGCTCTTTCGTTCTTTGATAGAATTCACGTAAGTTCGTCTCATTCTTCCCCTCTTAGCTTCCTCTATCCGTATTGGTAATAAAATTACCGTCTTTCTCGCTTTTTAAATTATCCGTCTTTCTCAAGGTGAATGATATTCATCTTTTATTATCTAATTGTATGTAGGTGGAGACTAGGAAGGTTTAGAACCGTTTAAAGACGCGAAAAGGTAACGGTGAAGGGTTACTCGGTATCATTTACGTGTTTTACATGCTTTATATGCTAGAAATCGTATTTAGAATACGATTAGAAGCTTAGGATTCATGTTATGGATAATGATTGTTGTATTTGATGATTGTTGATGATGAATATTGATTGTTGATAGTTATTAGAAATGAATTATGAGAATTGGAAATGATAGGATTGAATTTTGTTGAAGGCTCACGGGTGATTTGGTAACACATCTCACGGTCGTGAAATACAAGTCACGGTCGTGACTTGTGCAGTTTCACTGCACTGACCCTTTTTCGTAAAATGATCATATCTCCTTCGTTACTTGCTTGGTTTGGGCGTGTGACATCCCGTTGGAACCGTAAGAGGATAAGCTATCACCTCCATTTGGAATTTCTGCATTTACATGTCTAGAACTCTAGTTATGACCGTTTGAAGTGGACCCTTGTTTTCGTTGGTTTCCAAACAACGTTGTTTTGGAGATGTATCTATGTTTTTATTCATTATGCTTCATAAACTTGTTCTAATGCTTATGTATCATGTATTGACTCATGTTTATCATATTTAAACTTATATGATTCCCTATTCTCATGTTTTGTGACGGTTTTTGATATGTTCCCACTTTGAGTCGGTTTTTACAAATGAGTCGGTTTGAGCACTATTTTGTCTTGTGCTTTGTATTCTCATTCCCTTGGCTACCTTTCCGTTCGTAAGGCTGGAATGTCGGAATGGAGAGGTATCCTACTGCTTAATTGCATGTGTTAGTGGGCATACGACGACGTTGTTGGGAGTTGAACGCTATGCGTTGATCGACCCGGCCGTCAAATGTTGTGTACTTGCGAGGTGGTGTTATTTGCATGTAGTGTACCGCTTGTTATGTGGCTTGAGCTCTTTTCCGCCTCTTTCGTGAATTTTCGACCGAATATGGGGTACTCGGCGTCTATGATTGACCGAGTCTTGGATTCGAAACGTTTATCGCATGTCGAATTAGAACATGATTTATTCCGAGAGTCTGGCCAGGTTTAGACTAGGACCGTATTATTATCGCCGTCCTACCGGAGGAAATTAGTGCACATATACGAAATGTGATCGTGTATGCGTTCAGGGAAATGTCATCTCGTGGATGCCTGTTAATCATACTTGCCATGTACACGATGCAAGTGCGTTTCATTTACCGTGAGAGATGTGGTCTTTGTGTCGTCGTTCTTGAATGCGTGATTTCATGATATTATTCATGGTCGTTGCATGATTGGGCACCGTCTATGTATTGGTATGTTTGAATGGAAGATAATATGATGGATTTATTGTGATCATCGCATGACTTGGCATGGTTTGTTTGTCGAGTCTCAATCTTATCAAACTTATACCGCTAACGGTGAGATGCAAGCCCTAGTGAGCGTATTCGGTTGCCTAAGAGTGTCTTCCCCGAGTCTTTGTATAACATGATGGATTCGGATTTGTATTCCATATGCTATTATCATTATATATCGAATTGCCTATCTATCTTTATCGTATCTCACATGTATATCTTTATGTATGCATGTTCTACTTTTGTATTTCCTTTGATGTACGTTTAATGTGATATGGCTGGGAGAACCCGGAGTTACTCCCCACTGACTGTGGCGTTCATGTTTTTCATGGATGAACAGGTTGCTTGATTGGATGGCTTTTTGCTTGACATTTTGGGTTCGGGTGTGAGCTAGCGGGCGTTGTCCCTGGATTAAAACACCTCTAGACGATTTTAGCTTGTTTGCTAATCATTTTGATATTGATAACATTTTGAGAGACTTCGTCTCTTTGTGGTATATTTTATTTTGTTTGTAATTATTTGACATTCCTCGTATTTTCTATCTTGCATGTATAAAAGTTTTTAAAATACCGTATTTCCGCAAATCAATTCTCATGCTTGTTGTCTTATATTTCCGCATTCGCGAGGGTTGTCACAGTTGGTATCAGAGCTTAAACGCTCCCGACGCACACACGTGAACCCTAAACTTAAATTACTTGACCTTGAAATAATCAATGAGAGATGGGTAGACTTAAGGACCTAAGGTGGTAGTCTTTGGTGTACCTGATGTTTGTTAGGTTATAACTTGTTTGTTGAATGTGTTGAGTGATGTTATGTTGTTTGTATCTACCGTTTTGAGGTGGATCATGTGTTACCTAGAAGAAGTATCTCTACCGAAGATGAAGATGGACAAGCTATTTGAAGTGTATTTCTTCCTCATCTATGATCTCTCTCGTCCTTAATGTATTATGCTCTCTTCCTTCTATCTAGGTGCTTCTTTCTCTTCCAACTTGGTTGCCTCTTGGGAATTACTCTTGATAGTTTCCTCCATCTTACCATTGGTATCCTTACCTTCCTCATGTAACAATTTTATGGATGTCATACCCGTTTGTTTGTAGTATATAAACCTTGGTCGGAAGAATTTTGAAATTTGTGGAATGTTAGTGTTGATTAGAATGAATTTGGGATTTGAGAATAATTGTGTAGACCTAAGTTCACCCCTAGTGGTGAGAATTGGGATCCTTGAGGAAAGTGTGGTAAGATATGTTTGATGATTTTAGTGTATAAATGCTTGTCATGACTTGTGTGTAAATAGTTCATGATATTCGATGGTGTAAGGTTGGATGAGTTGGCTAGGACCTCTTAACTCATTAATAATTTAATCTTTTGGACTTAAAAGTTTAGTATTGTTTTGAAGACCATGCTTATGATAGGTCTAATTGGTGTGAATGAGAAGCTTTGAATGATATCTTGAGGTGCGAAATACTTTTGAGGCTAAGTGACTTCTTATGACTTTTTAGTGTGTACTTTTGGGTATATGCTTGGTGGAAGAATTCTTGGCTATAATTCTTGGATTTAAAAATATGATATTATATCATGGTATCGAAGACTTGGTTTAGGTAGTAAGTCGTCATGATAGATTAAACCATGTTACTTAAGGACTATGGACATGAGTGGAATCTGATTAGATGAGCTATGATAGTGATGCCTTAGGATGTTGATGATGACGTTCTGTTGGTGTTCTACCTTATGGGTCATAGGAGTTGAAAAGAGTTTAGTATGAAGAATTCCTTGTTAGTCCTTCGGTTTTGAAACCTTTGAGAGTGTGTCAAATTTTGGAATTTAGAGAATGTTTGTGACACCCTCAAATTTGCGGAAAGAAAAAAAATAATTTAAATACATAACGAAGGGTGTCTGAAATAAAAAGGTTCATAACAAAAGGAAAATAATATTATACATAGGAATTTTACAAGACGGGAGACATATCTCCCGTATAAATACGGAATGAAAAGAGTATATAATAATATACAATCTAAGAACCGAATAAAGGTCCAAGGTAAATACTTCGCTCGCTAGCTCATCAATGTACCCCAAATATGCATTCACCACCTGTTCGACCGCATTAAATATAAACACGGAAGCCACAGTCAGTGGGGAGTAACTCCGAGTCCTCCCAGCCACAAAATGTCAAGTTTAATAAAACATGAATAACATAAAAGCAATGTATATGGACAATACAAAACTTTAACATATAGGATATGCTTTTCATGTTATGAAACAGATAACTAACAAATAACCTAGCATGTGAAAGCTATCATGTGAAACCGATAATAAACTAT
>JAIUZE010047467.1:0-26247 GCA_022085475.1 Heliosperma pusillum | reverse complement strand
ACATAAATAAATCCATAGCTTCTAAAACGCCTTTGGGGGTACTTAGTCCCCGTTCATTCAAACTTAATTTCAGCTAAATTTAGATAATTTTAATGTATAAGAACAAAGCCTTTAGCGAGGCAAAAATCAACAACTTTTCAAATTATCATCCTCAATTGGAAGGAAATCAACATTTAACCACGATCACATTATAAGATCACCCAAAGCTTCAATAAATGGGAAATAATCAATATTTGCAACAAACACGTTTCTCAAACAACTTTCAATGAACAAACAAAACCCATAAATTTAAGCAATAAATTAACTTAAACTAAAACATAAAATTAACTATACATTATATACTAACAACATGATTAAAACCCGATAGGCGTGAATCTTTGAGGCAATGGATTAATGTTATTGTACTAATTAGGGAACCCTACTGACCGTGATCAATTCATCAATCATCATCTATTCGTCGTCTTTTTCTTCTTCATCATCCACTACAAGAAAACAACATTCAGGCGACCGATGTTGGCGACTGATTTCAGTCGCCAAAATTCATTTTGGCGACTGAAATCAGTCGCCAAGACCCAGTCGCAGGACTTAGTCGCCAAATAAAATTCGGGCGACTAATTTCGGTCGCCAAATTTGGCGACTGACAAAAGCGTCGCCAAATTGGTAACATGGCGACTGAAATCAGTCGCCCAAATTGGCGACTGAATGGTGATGTAGTCGCCAAATTGGCGACTGATATCAGTCGGCTTCAGTCGCCAATTTGGCGACCACTACACAATTCAGTCGCCAAATTGGCGACTGATATCAGTCATCATTCAGTCGCCAAATTGGCGACTGATATCAGTCGTCATTCAGTCGCCAAATTCATTTTAATTTGTGAAAATACAGGGTGTTTGGCGACTGAAAACAGTCGCCAAATGAACATTTCAGACGCCAAAACACCTGTTTTATTGCACGAAAAATTCTGTTTTCATCCTGTTATTTCATTACCATACCATACCTGCAAGTACAATATAAAACAACCACAATTTCACACATTTACAACAACACGATGAGAAACGAACATCCTCATATATATCAAGAAAATTGTCTCAAGTTTACAAATCTTCTTAAAGGTTAACAAAACCAAGTTTAAACAACCACAATTAACAAGTTTCTAAACTAAAATCAAAAGCCAAGGAAACTCATATTGGCTTCGGCTTGCATACCACCACCTCCATTGCCTTCATCATAATCTCGTTGAAAGGGAGGCGGACCTTGGTTGCAGTTGTTGAACATGGTTTCCCAAGCCTTAAATTTTTCTTTCATTATCCGGAGTTCCTCATCTCTTTCGGCGTTCACTTACGACTCCCGGCTCGTAAGTTTGTCTTGAGCTGGAAGACATCCTTGCCCTTGGAGCTTCGTAGAATACATCCTTAGCCGAGCCAATTCCGCATACACTCCCTTTCTTGAAACCCTTAACCAAGTCGAACCAAATCTCGTTATCGGATTTTTCGGGTTGCCTAACTTTCTCGGCCAAAAATGATTCCTACAAAATATAAACATTATGATTAAAAATAGCTACAAAATTTGTTAAACATTCAAAAAAATGAACTTATTGTAAAAATCCAAAAATGGTTTGAAACTTACATATAGTTCCTTATCTTTTGGCTTTATCCAATATCTTCTATTGTCTTGGAGTCGGGAATGGGTGTCAAGGAAAAGCTCCGGAGCCGTGGGCGTGTTAGATTTTTTCTTCTTACCCTTCTAAAAGAAGAAATTAAAGACTTGTATAAGAAGATTTTAATAATAAAAAGAATTTAAATTATAATTTTCAAATGGACGAAAAAGTGAGAATTATAACTTACACCCAAAACTAGGTCCAAGAAAGATCGAGATCCTCCGTGATGTGAAGGCTCAGCCGCTCCATCTTTATTTCCTCCTCTTTTATTTGTAGATGCTTGGGCCGACTTAGCCTGAAACTCCGGAGTTTCACGATATTTAAGCATTTCTTCATATGCACCAGCTACAATTTAAATTAGTATTATAAAATATGATAAAATGTGTTAAATGATAACTATATACAAATAGCAAAAAAAATACTAATACCTCTCATATGCTCCGGCTCCTTCTTCCTCTTGACAACCTTATACATGTTGTCCCTTAACCGTCTGGTGCATGTCTCATTGTACCTTTACGTACAATATACTCTAATCCCGCTGGCCAGTCAAATGTTTTCTACAATTTGGCGACTATTTTCAGTCGCCAAATTGACGACTACTAATATCAATCGCCTTATTACAGTCGCCTGAAACAAGATTTCTTGTAGTGATCTTTGTAAATCATGTGAGAGAAACAATCAATTGAAAGTTGCATCAATCATATGATTAAAGAACTATGGATTGATAACTTCATGCGAATATCATCATCATAATTTGTCGGGTATATTTGCAATTAGTTGTTCTTTTTCAGGGTATAATATCGATATTGAATACTAACTCATATTGTTTGACGGAACGTGTTTTCTTTGTCATTCAAATATATTTTGCATTTTCTCATTTAACTATTTAACGTGTTTCATGGTTAAGATGAATATGCGCTTAAATAAGAACTGCGATAAATCGTGTTCGCATTTAACTATTTAACGTGATCGCTATCAGATTTAACACGGCTTTAAGAGAAACTTTATTACTTGTTAGATGTGAGATTGGTAAACTCCGAGTATATATCTAATTTATAAAGTACATATTATCTTTTTATCGAGGTGGTAGACTCTTATGCGGTAAGGAATAATCACGTTAGATTGCTCTCATATGCCAAATTGCTCTCCTAAGGATGCATGTTTTAATAGAGAACATGTGTACTTATAAGAGATTATATGATGAAAACGCCGTAATTTTGTATTTGACTCATTCTCTCTATATATAAATATATAATGGCTTGTGCCTCCTTGGACAAAACACAAAAACTTTGTTTATCACCTTAAAAAAACTAAATAAAACTATTTCCTATTTAGTTACTTTCTTGTTTGAAAAACGTGTTTGTTGCATATTTTGATTATTTCTCATTTATTGATTTTTTTTGGTGATCTTATAATGTGATTGTGGTTAAATATTTTTTTTTCTAAGTGAGGTTGATAATTTGAAAAGTTTTTGCACTGTAATTGTCTTAATTGAACTGAATTGGACTGAGTTGGAAATAAGTTTGAAAGAATAGGAACTAAGCTCTCCCATAAGTGTAACTGCCCTCAAATACTAGTACTCATATTAATGACTGAACTAACATGATATCAATAAAATTGCTCTAGCTTAAACTTAGTTAAGAGCATGTGTGTATACTCATAAATGATCAAATGGCATCGGTGATATCAAATCATAAGTGAACATAAAAACGGCCCAATTTGTAGGTGTTGATGAAAAAACATTTATTCAAAACTGCGACATAAAACAGACTAGAAAATTTCATGGTGCTTAGAAGGTTAGTAGAGAACTAGAGATTACATGTTATTTCGGAAAAATGAAATAGAAGGGGAGTTCTAACTTGATATAGAGTATGGTCGGTGGTTTTTAATTTTCGTCTTGCACGTAGATTAAGTAAAAAAGTGACCTTACTAACCGAAATTCTTGTTCAAAATCGGCAATCATGAGGGATAAGTCGTTCAAAGAGCATGAGGATATGCCAAGAATTAATAACTCGCCATTAGATATGAAGTAATCTCTAATTCAATAAAACCACATTTAAACTATTGTATTTTCTTGATCACGGGTAGGTGGGTATAAAAGAGATTTTTTCATCGAATGCTTCTTCTTGTTTGTTTTAAAGAACATTGTCCATAATTATAACCTCTAGAAGTAATGGGTGGAGGTTCATCATGTAGGCGGTAGAGACATCCCCTAAGAAATAAATAATGTAAGGAGGGATAAGTATAACTAACTACCAGATGCAAATTCAAAGAAGGTACATCGTTAAACATTAGTAGCTATTAATTGTTTGAATCTTTGAAATATCTTTCGCTATCGTTGATTGAAAATAAGTGCTTCATATCCATCGTTTAATTTTCATAACTTACACAAGAGAAACCTAATTTCAGTTAATTTTGAATACTTGTTGGTGGATAGTTTGTTAATTAGAAAATTTTTTATAATCACTTTCATCTCAAAATCTTTCTTCAAACATTAAACAATTTTTAGAAGTTATTCACGAGTTCATCCAACAATATTCAAATCATGAACATAAACATCAATAATCACAAATCTTGATTCTGCCCTCTTTATAAAGAGGCATGGACAAATATGTCATTTTTATAACCATCCTCTAACAAATACTCGCTAAGGCGGTATACATACTCCCGGCCTGGATTGTTTCCAATTAATTTGATTAAATATTGATCTCGAGGACTTGATTTTAATGTGTCAGAGAGCTTACAACATTTGGGAAGTTTCATATACATTTCATTATGCGGACCACGCCCCGCGATCGCTTTGCAGGGATCCGACATGACATATCGACCTGTGGTTTAACCCGAATCGAGTGAAAGTGGAATAGGAGTTGCCACCAAGTTTTATAGGAACTTTGAACCGTTCAAGTCAACTTTACACCTTTTATCAAAAGCAAAGTACCAGTCGTCTACGAGTGATTAAAGCTTAGAGGCTTGTCTCCATAAATCAATTAACTGAATGACTCTCGTGACCCATTGGATTCGAACATCTGGAAACCAATAGATTTTGAGTAATAGGTGAAGGTACGTGTTGGGAAGGTCATTATTTGAACACCCAAACCCGCCCATTTCGATAACGGCCTCTACTAATCAAGTAATGGTATTCAAAGGAATGCGTAGCTACAACGATTATGTAAATGCAAACATCGTTTTACATAAAATAATTCTAAGCATGTGAGTCCCGTTCAAGGTGGTTTAATGCATGATTGTACTTCGTCGAAGTTATTTTACCATGTGGGTTCGTTTATTAAAACATAAAAAAAAAAACAAGGTTCAAGGTTCAAGGGAATCCGCTGGGGACACTAATCCATTACAACCCGCGCATTTCACCACAAAACCGACTCAAAAATAATAAATATACAACTTGGTCTAATTACAAATAGACTAACTATGACCCATAATAATTTTACATGACAAAATTACAATAATTAAATTACAACAATCGAATTAGCCTATTAACAAACTAGACTATAATTAAATTAAATTAAATAAATAATTAAAATATAAAAAAATCCAAAATAAATTAAAAAGAACTTATTTCTTAAGTTGGACCCAATATATTTAAATTATTTACCAATCAATCATATATATATATTTATATAGGAGGCTTTTTTCGAGCAATTCTATTGGTCAACATCATCTTTTTCAGTTTTTGGAAAAATATATTTTAAGATCTTGCAAGATTACGAAATATATCTTGTGTAATATTTTTAATATCACAAATATTATTTACGTAAGAAAAATTTTTGATCATTAATATAAAAAAAATATAATGCAAAATATTTCGAAACTTACAAATTTGGATTCGTAGCGAAAAATGCTTTTATTGGAGTATAAATTTTATATTTTTAACTACTATATTGTTGATAATATGATATGACTAAAGTATAAGTACGTAAAAATTTTAATTTTTTTTTATTATTCTAATACTACCTCTACACACATATTTTCACCTCATTTGCTTTTGGGAGGTCAAAGTTGACGAACTTTGACTGTAAATAAGTTGGAGAATAAGAAATATTAGATTATTAAACAAAAATATTTACACTTATTTTCACAAAAAAATTCAAGAATAAACAAAGTAACATATAGTATTTTATTTGTCCCACATTGAAAAATAATTTAGGTGTGATGAATATACTATGTATAAATAGAAGAATTGTCCCACATCGAAAAATTATCATAAGGTAGGGTGATCTTATGATTATAAATATGAGTCATCCTTGAACTTAAGTATCCACCCAAAAAATTTGAATCTCTTAAGTATTGTCTTAGAGAGCTCTTACAAGTTTGTAGTATTATCTCCGAGAAATATACATAAATTTACATCATCATAGATAACAATTTAGCAAAGTATCATAAATAATTTTGATGGTGTACTACTTAGTATTTTTTTTGTCCCACATTGAAAAATAATGTAGGCGTGATGAACATACTATGTATAAAAGAAGAATTGTCTCACATCAAAAAATTACATAAGATAGGGTGATTCTATCCTTAACCTTTAAAAAGCCAAAAGTTGGAAAGCTACTGTTCATAAGGGGGGCAGAATCGTCATTTCTCCAGCAAAAATACAGAACAGGATGTACACTCTACTCTTCTCTACTTTTTCATAGTCATCCTTACCTTTCCCCTCATTTTCCTCTCCTCCACTCTTTCCCATCTTTCCTGAACTCACTTTATGAAGCCATATATTTTGTATCATCAAACCTTAATCAAATGAAGAGGCCATAGGAATCAGGCTAACTGATGAAGAAGAGGTTTGTATCCAACAAAGTACATTTTTATTACAACATTATTATTTATGAAAATCAATTTGAAGTTTTGAGTAGCAAATAATAAGATTAGTAATTTTTTTACTAGATTTCTGTATAATTTTCTAATTTAATAGCAAGTGATAATAAGATTAATCATCTCAGGAAAATCAGTTTCAGGTTCTGAGTAACAAGTGATAAGATTAGTGATAAAATTAGTACGTTGTTCATCGCATTTCCAGGTACCTTTGGACCGTCTTATGCATTTCAAACACTCTAATTTGGTTTAAATAATTTATAGGCATATTTGGGTGATAATTATATTTGAATTGATAGTTTTATTTAGTTTAACAGATTAGGTGAGTGATGATGATGCATAAAGTTTTAATCTTTGAGGTTAGTTTGCTTAAACCTCAAATATTTTAATTAATTTATGTTGTTTTTTAATTCACCGTTATTTCTCCCAAATTGAATGCTTTGAGTTGTTGTTTTATGCAGATTTAATTAATTGATTGTTTAACTTTGATCTTTAATTATATTGCTAGGTTTCCTCTCCGGAGGAAATTACTTGTATGACGATCCATCCAATTCCCCCCTTCGGCTGATAGTAAGCACATTTGATCTTTTGGTACATAGTTTATTTTGATGGGTTTTTCGGTTTAATTGTTGATGGAAGTGGGTTGTTTTGTTGATTTCGCATGATGGGTGTTCCAGGTTAATTGTTGATGAAAGTGGGTTGTTTTGTTGATTTCCCACGATGGGTGTTCCGAGTTAATTGTTGATGAAAGTGTGGATGATAAGACGATGGCGATCGAAAGCAGAGTTCCCCTGTGTTATACTGATTGTCTGTAATTATTTAAATTTGGTTGATTATGAATTGATATTTTATTTTGTTGATGATAATGAAAAATCCAGTTAATTATCACTGGGGTTTTACCTTGTATCATCAACTTTTCCTAATCGTTGGGAGTATTGGAACAATTAAAACTTCTCCCTCTTGTGAGTCTTTGTCATTTATAAACATCTTTCGGTGGTGCGAGACTGTTCTTTGATAGTATGTTTGTCATTGTGCCGGTATGTTTCAGCAATTGTTGTGAATGTGATTTTGTTTTATTTAAGCAATGGAAACTTGTCATTGCATAAGCGTAAGGCAGTGTTTGATGCGACTGAATTTTTGGATGTTACTTACGAGTTAAGACGATGAATTAGGTCTTTCTTTTCACTACAAGAATTTAGTGTATTAGCGACGGAAATTTTGCGACGGACATGTAATCCGTAGCAAAAACATACTTGCGACGGATTTTGCGACGGGAATTACTATTTGCGACGGATTTGCGACGGATATTCCGTCGCAATACATTTTCACATATGGCGCCCAACTTTTCACATGGCGGGAACGTTTGCGACGGAATTGCGACGGAATATCCGTCGCTAAATAAGATACTGCGACGGACTTGCGACGGATTTTCCGTCGCAGAGATGAATAATTGACTGTCAAATTGATCTGAAGGCGAAGACACGTGTTTTTTCTGCGACGGAATATCCGTCGCAATGACTTAATTTGCGACGGACTCGCGACGGAAAATCCGTCGCAAAGGTGAATAGCTGGCTGACACGTGTTATTCCTGCGACGGATTTGCGACGGAAATTCCGTCGCAGGGTCTTTTAAATAATTACCCACGCGTCTCTTCCCCTTTACCGAAATCATTTTCCTAACCTAAATCCCCTTGACGACGGCGACGACGGCGACGACGACGACGACGACAACGACGACAACAACAACGACGACGACCACCACAAAGACCACCTCGACGACCCACTAAGTTCTTCCCTCCTCTCTCTCAGGTCTCTCTCTCTTTCTTCTCTTATTTATGTTTTCATTTGTTTTGTTCCCTCCGGCCACCCACCGGACCACCGGCCGGACCACCCCCCTCCTTTTCCCCTTCCCTTGGTCACCCTTTCCCCTTCCCCTTTCCCCTGCCCCTGGCCGGACCCCGCTGCCACCACCGGACCACCCCCTCCTTTTCCCCTTCCCTTTCCCTTTCCCTTTCCCTTTCCCCTTTCCCCTGCCCCTGGCCGGACCACCCTCTGCCACCCACCGGACCACCCCTCATTCTTTCCCCTCATTGATGAGTATTCAAGTTGTGAATATGTTAGTAAGTTACTACCTTTTCCCAAATTTTGATTGAAGACGGATCGACCCGTCTTAAGTTTAAGACGGATTAAATCTTCCTCATAAAGGGCAAATAAAGTGTAAGTGGGTTATCTCCTCACTTATCTCCTCACTTAAGTTTAAGACGGATTAAATCCCCCTGCCGCCGCCCCCACCCCACTGCCACCCTCCCTCCTTTGAATTGTTGTAATTATTAATATAGATAATTATTATTACTCCCTCCGTCCCGGTCATTTGTCGTGCTTTACTTTTGTTACAATTATTAAGGAAATGTTGTTCATATATGATAGACTTAGTACCCGTTCAAGAATTACGCATTAGGTGTAATTCTTGAATAGTCCCCGTTTTGGGACTGTCTTTGAATCTTTAATGCCATTTAGGTGGTAAATACTAATCATTTTTTTAATTGTTATTTGACGATTAAGTTTGGTTGACAGTTCCTTTAATGTTCTCTGAATACATATGGAGAGTGACAAGTCATTCAACATTGTGTATTTGGAGAACTGTAGGGAATTGCTGCCGAATTTTCGTCTCATAACAATTAATTAAATGATTAGTATTTACTAATGGTATGAAAGATTCAAAGATGGGTTTAGGTTGGAGAGATAAGGACCCCATGACCTCGAATATTACTTTTTTTTTGCAGGTGGAAGATGTTGTTGTTGTTGTTGTTGTTGTTGTTGTTGTTGTTGTTGTTGTTGTTGTTGTTGTTGTTGTTGTTGTTGGAGGTTGGAGGTTGGAGGTTGGAGGTTGGAGGTTGTTTGTTGTTTGTTGTTTGTTGTTTGTTGTTTGTTGTTTGTTGTTTGTTGTTTGTTGTTTTTGTTGTTTGTTGTTTGTTGTTTGTTGTTTGTTGTTTGTTGTTTGTTGTTTGTTTGTGTAATAGGAGTTATTGTTACTATTATTAGTAGTTATTGTTGTTATTGTTGCTATTAGTAAACTTTTAGTTCTTGTTGTTATTGTTTTGAATATTTATTTAAGTCGATAATAATAATTATAAACGTGTATGTAGATTTGAAATGAAAAGAGTACAACGGGCATGGATGTATGAAAGATTGGATTGTAATAAAAAATTAAGGCAGGAGTTTGTAAAGGGCGTTAATGAATTCATTAATTATGTTAAGAATCAAGAAGATTACGGTAGATGTAAGGAAATTAGGTGCCCATGTGTAAAGTGTAGAAATCGCAAATTTTTAGTCGAACAAGAAGTACGAAAACACCTAGGGCTTTGGGGGTTTTGTGATGACTATTATGATTGGGTGTGCCATGGTGAAAATTTTCCCGTTGAGGAGAGGTCTGACAATCCCTATAGGGATATGGTGGAGGATGCGTTGCGCGACAACATTAATGAAATTATAATGGAAAATGTTGACGCCGAAGTGGTTGATGAATCTCCAAATCCTAATGTACTAGCCTTTTTCAAAATGTTGGAACATGCCAATAAACCGGTGTATGAGGGGAGTCGTATCTCTCTGTTGCAGTCAGCTTCCCGGTTGGTAACTTTGAAATGTGAATACAATTTACCCCACAAATGTGTAGATGGTATCGCGTCATTTATAGGGGACATTATTCCTGAAAATCATGTTATGACGCGTAACTTCTATGAAACCAAAAATATTCTTAAAGCTCTTCAACTGCCTTATGAAAAGATAGATGCGTGTGAAATAGGATGTATGTTGTTTTGGGATGATGATAGTCTTCTCGATAAGTGTAGAAAATGTGGTAGAGATCGATATAAAAAACAAAAGAATGCAAATGGCAAAAGGGTTGGGAAAAATATTTTAACTTATTTCCCAATAGGACCGCGTTTGCAACGACTTTATGCCACAAAACTAATTGCGGCAGAGATGCGGTGGCATCATGAAAATCCACGTGTCAGCGGGATAATGTCTCATCCAAGTGACGGCGAGGCTTGGAAACATTTTGATCGCATTCATCCTTCTTTTGCAAGTGAGCCTCGAAATGTTCGACTTGGTCTTTGTACTGATGGTTTCGCACCTTTCGGTCAATACGGAAAGTCGTACTCCTGCTGGCCGGTAATGCTAACTCCATACAATTTACCACCCTGGCTATGTATGAAAAGACAGTTTATGTTTCTATCATTACTTATACCCGGTCCGAACAGTCCCAAAAAATTTCTTGACGTTTATTTACAACCGTTAATTCGCGAGTTGAAGCAGTTGTGGGAGACAGGGTTGTACACATACGACGTCTCTAGAAAGCAGAACTTTGATCTTAGAGCCGTACTATTATGGACTATCAATGACTTTCCTGCTTACGGCATGTTATCGGGTTGGTCAACTGCTGGTGAACATGCGTGTCCATATTGTATGGAGAAGGAGACTAAGTCGTTTTGGCTTTATAAAAGTAAAAAATGGAGTTGGTTTGATTGTCATAGACAGTTTTTACAACCTGATCATGTTTTCCGCAAAGATAAAGTTAATTTTCGAAAAGGACGAGTAGAGAAAGATTTTGCTGCTACGAGATTAACGGGTGAAGAAGTGTGGGATTGTGTGAAGCATTTTCCCAAAGTTGTGGATGCAAGTAAAGCTGAATTGGACTCGTTAAAAGTTTCTCGAGTTGGGTGGTGGAAACAAAGCATTTTTTGGGAACTTCCTTATTGGAGAACACTATTAATTCGTCATAACCTTGATGTAATGCATATCGAGAAAAACGTTTTCGAGCAACTGATTCACACGGTGATGAATGTGAAAAACAAGACAAAGTTTACCCCACAAGCACAAGAGGACATGTTGACCGTTTGTTCTAAACAGCGAAAAATGGATTCATTCATTTTGAATAAAGAACAAAAGAAGGTGTTGTGTGATTGGATATCCAATTTGAGATTTCCGGACGGTTATGCTTCAGATCTGAGTAGATGTGTTGATAAACACGAGTTGAAACTACATGGATTGAAAAGTCATGATTGTCACGTGTTTATGGAGCGTTTACTTCCAGTGGCTTTAAGGCACCTTCTTCCGAAGAATGAGTGGAATGCTATAACTGAGCTTAGCCAATTTTTCAGAGATTTGTGTACTTCATCGATACAAGTTGAAAAAATAACTACTCTCGAGAACAACATTGCCGAAATCATTTGCAAGTTAGAGAAGATATTTCCACCATCTTTTTTTAACTCAATGGAGCATTTACCAATTCATTTGCCGTATGAACTGAAAATGGGTGGTCCAGTGCAATATAGGTGGATGTATCCTTTTGAGAGGTAGTTAATTCCACAATTATCCACTTTTTACTTTAATTATTTCAGTCTATCTACTTATCCAAGTTTTTTATAGGTTCTTAAATCATTTGAAAAAAAAGATTGGAAATAAAGCGCGTGTTGAAGGTTCTATATGCAACGCGTATTTGCTTGAAGAAATTGCCAATTTCTGTTCCTTTTATTTTGAAGAGAACGTGGACACAAAAGCCAAGGATCTCGACGTACGCTCGAAAGAGCCTACGTATTCTACCTTACCCGAGATTTTTCAAGATCACGGGGGAATTTGTTCTGGAAAGTGTCGTGAAAGATTTTTAGAAGACAACGAATATGAGCGTGCACACTTATATGTTTTATCTAACTGTGATTTAGAAGAATTGAAGCATAACGAAGTGTAAGTAAAAAAATCGTCCTTTGAAACTTTAATTATTAATAATTAATTATAATAATATGCATGTAAAAACTATTACTTAATTCGACATTTTTTATAATGAATATATAGGATGTTTGAAAATTATATCAAAACAGAATATCCCCAATTTCTCACAGCCGAGGATATTTGGAACAAATTTGACACAAGATTTCCTCAATGGTTTAGAGGACAAGTAAGTACATACTACATACTAACACCAGATTACTCTTTTTTTTCAATTTTTTTTTAATACCTGAAGGTATTATAATATGTTAATAATTTAACAATGATAGGTAAACAACTTAAAAGATCCAGTTCTCATAGCCTTAGCACAAGGTCCTTCGAAAAGGGTGCGAACATGGAAACGTTATTTCATTAACGGATACAAATTTCGCACTTTCAAAGATGGGTTAGATTTGGAAAAATCTACACTTAATAATGGAGTATGTGTAAGTTCGACTGAGGGAGCTGACTACTATGGAACACTCAACGAAGTTGTTGAATTGTCGTACACAGGCGAAAAAAGCACATATAATGTTATTTTATTCAAATGTGATTGGATAGATAATTCTGAAAAAGGAATGCAAATACATAAGGATTATAAACTTGTGGATGTTAATCGAAGCAGAAAATTTCCGAAATATGATCCATTTGTGTTGGCTTATCAAGTTGAACAAGTTTATTATACTTCATATCCAAATATCAAAAGAGATAAAGATAAGTGGTCAGCAGTATTCAAAACTAAAGCCAGATCGCATGTTGATGCACCTATTGTCGAATCTGCGTTTCAAGAAGATGTTATTAGTAGTGAGACACTACTATCAATAATTGAAGTGGCAGATGATAATGAAATTATAGAGGAGGAGGAAGAAGAAGCTCAAGTAGAGGACAATAATGAGGAGAAGGTAGAAGAGGAGGAGAAGGAGGATGAGCAGAAGCGGAAGGAAGACGGAGCAGAAGATAAAGAGGAAGATAAAGAGGAAGAAGAAGATTTTATAGACTCCCTTTTTAAATACAACATTTCCGAAAACCAATATTTAAGTAGTGATGATGAATAAGATTATTTCTAATTCTTATATTAGTTGAAACTACTTTTTCTATATGTGTGGTCGTTTGTAAAACAATTTATAGTTTTTATTATTTATTAATACCAATATATAGTTTCTTGTCATTTAATTGTACATACATGTTTGTTAATTCATGACAACTTTGAATAGTTTAGTTTTTCTCTATATGGCGGGAGGACGAAGAAGAGGTAGTACTAGTAATGTAGGAAACAGAGGGCAGGAGGATGAGAATGAACAAGTGAATGACAGGAACGTGCCACCGCCACAGGTGGATACTACTACTCGCAGAGTCCGCCTCGATCCGGATGAGGAAACAGGTGTATGGTAAGACTAGTTCACTTTTACTTTAATTGTTTAATCATAATTATGATTATTCAAAAATCATAATATTTATATATAATGTATGTATTTAACTATGATTATTAATTTCAGGTTCAGTGACGCAGATGTGGTTAAACTGATCTCGGAGACCATAATCTGCGGGTACAAGGAGCATGCGCCATGTTGGAAAGAGGCGTCAAATAATTTGCGGTCGTCTTGGTGGAACTGGTTTGAGGTATAATTATTTAAAATATTATAATTATATCTATTTAAATTTGTTTTTCTCAATTTATCTTTGTTATTGATTTTTTATTTTTTTATTTATTCACTTAATATTTTCCTAACTTTATGTTTTTAATGATGACAGCAAAAGGTTTCTTTCGATCCTCGCCATACAGATATGGTAAGGAAATCTTGGGAAGACGCCATGAAGACCCGTTTACGTCATATGATCTACCGAGCCTCGCAGAAAGACGAGGAGCACAGGCCGAGTTGGATTCCTTTGGACTTGTTTAGAAAGCTTAAGAAGAGGCATGTCGAAGATCCTGGTTTCGTTGTGAGATCTCAATCAGGCGCGGCTAATCGTAGATCGGGATGTGAAGAGAAGGGAAAGGCGTTGCCTACTCACATTATGGGTAGAAAAAACACCTTGAGAATCATGGACGAAATGGTAAATCTAAATCTTCTTTCATTTTTTATTTATTTATCTAATTATAATTTAATACTTATATATATGTTATACTAACAAGTATTTAAATTGTAGGTCGATAAATCTTCAACTGGTATTCCAAATGCCGTGCAAGTCTTAGAGAAGACAAAGAAGCACCCGTTCCGTGGATGGTTATCAAAAAAACCAGCTCAACTCTATGTAAGTTATGCATTTTTTTGTTAAGTGATTTATGTTTAATTTGTCATTTATATATTTAATTACATTAACTACTTAATTTAAATGACAATTACTAATTCTGAACTTGTTTGTGATGCAGAATAAGATCATATCAAAGAAGTCTGAGCTTCAAACTCAAGGAGTCGAAAACATCGACGATAATGAGATCTATTATGAGGAGACTGGATTTGACGAGAAAGGAAGATGCTACGGATTGGGACCAGCGGCGAAGTATTTGTTTGACCATCATAGGCACCCTGTTGCTACCTCAAACCCGACTCAGGGCAACCCAAGTTTGGCTACTAAGCTGTCAAAGGAGAATGCTGCACTTAGACAAGAGCGCGACGAGCAGGCTCAAAGGATTGCAGCTATAGAAGAGTACTTGAGTCAGGTTGCAAGAAATTCTACTCAAAACTGCAGAACTGGAGGTCCTAACCAGGGTCGAGACGACTTTGATGATGATAGGGGCGATAATGCTAGGTCCAACCCATTCACCCCTTTCCCTCCTTTCCCTCCAATCACTCCACTTACTTGAGTGATTAGTTAACTATTTGGTACTTTGAACCTTTTATTTGTAAGACTTTAATTACTTTTATGATATAAAATCAAAACTTTGTTCGGTTTTGTGTTACATTAGTAACTTTGTTGGACGCGTAACTGCTGGAAAACTTTTGTAATTTGCAGGTTTTTTGTCGTTTTAACGCGTATAAAGGGGATGCAGGAAACAGCCAGGTCCTGGAAAATACAGGCTTTATTGCGACGGAAACTCCGTCGCAAACATTGACTGACTTACAGCCAAGTCAAACACAAAGTCAATCTTTGCGACGGAAAGTCAAAATGTTGCGACGGAAATTCCGTCGCAAATGTTGACTTTATGTTTGACTTGGCTAAACAGGTGGCAGTTAAGTCAAACATTCAGTCAACAGTTGCGACGGAAAGTCAAAACTTTGCGACGGAAATTCCGTCGCAACTGTTGACTTTATGTTTGACCCCAATTCAAGTCAGTCAATTTTTGCGACGGAGTATCCGTCGCAAACACTTGACTTTCCGTCGCAAAAATGTGCGACGGATTATTCCGTCGCAATTACAACTGTTTGCGACGAAGATAAGCGACGGACACTATCCGTCGCAAATCAGTCTTTAGCGACGGAAATTCCCTATCTAGCGACGGAAGAATCCGTCGCAAAACGAACTTTATTTTGTAGTGTTAGATCTATCCTTATATATCCGGATACCTAAGATGCACTGGGCCTCTTCTAAGTCTTTCATTTGGAAATGAATCCCTAGCCACTCCTTTTAAGAAGTGAGCATTGGAATATCATTCCCAATGAGTAGTATGTCATCTACATACAAGACTAGAAAAGTTACTTTACTCCCACTAAACTTCATGTATAAACATGGTTCCTCGACACTTTGAGTGAAACCATTTTGTTTAATTACATGATCGAAACGATGATTCCAACTCCTGGATGCTTGTTTAAGACCATAGATGGATCTCTTAAGTTTTCATACCTTCTTAGGGTTTGATGGATCCACAAAACTTTCAGGTTGTGTCATGTACACTTCCTCTTCTAGAATCCCATTCAAGAAGGCGGTTTTGACATCCATTTGCCAAATATCATAATTATGAAATAGGGCAACCACTAAGATAATCCTTATGGATCAAAGCATGGCGGCTGGGGCGAAGGTTTCGTCATAGTGAAGACCATGAACTTGGGTGAAACCTTTTGCCACCAATCTAGCTTTGTAAACATCATTATCTTTATCTATGCCACTTTTGATCTTATAGATCTACTTACACTGAAGAGGTCTTACCTCCTTAGGTAAATCAACCAAGTCCCATACTTGATTGTCGTACATAGAATCCATTTCGGATTGCATGGCTCCTAGCCATAGCTTTGAGTCGGGACTAGAAATGGCTGTTTTGTAGGTAGTAGGTTCCTTAATTTCAAAAAGTAACACATTATAGTTATCAGCTTCCTCTATAATACCAAGGTATCTATCAGGTTGATGACTAATTCTGCTTGACCTCTTAGATTCCGAAGGAATAATGACCGTGTCAGACGATGAGGGAACGTTTTCCTCGCCATCTTTTTCGGTTTGTGGCTCTTGGACTTCATCAAGTTCAAATTTTCTCCTACTCTGTCTTTTAGAAATAAAATCATTTTCTAAAAAGACTGCATCACGAGACACAAAAACTTTGTCCTCGTGTTTGTTGTAGAAGTAATAAGCACGTGATTCCTTTGGATATCCTAGAAACAGACATTTGTCAGATTTGGGTGCGAGTTTATCGTCAGACTTATTCTTAACAAAAGCCTCGCATCCCCAAATTCTCATAAACGACAAATAAGGGACTTTCCCTGTCCATATCTTATATGGAGTCTTGTTTGCCGCTTTATTCGGGCTTCGATTTAGTGAAAATATTGCAGATAAGATAGCAAAACCCCAAAAATAATCAGGAAGCTCTGTCAGACTCATCATAGATCGAACCATATCTAATAAAGTTCGATTTCTCCTTTCAGACACACCATTTAATTGAGGTTTCCGAGGAGGAGTCCATTGTGATACTACACCACAATCTTTTAGGTGTGAATCAAATTCATTGTTCAAGTATTCACCACCACGATCGGATCGTAGGGCTTTAATCTTTTATTCAATTGGTTTTCTACTTCATTTTGAAATTCTTTGAATTTTTCAAAAGCATCACTTTTATGCCTCATCAAGTATACATATCCAAATCTACTCAAGTCGTCGGTAAAAGTAATGAAGTAGTGATAACCACCTCTAGCTTGGATAGTCATTGGACCGCATAAATCCGTATGTATAAGGCCTAATACTTCACTTGCTCGTGTCCCTTTTCCCGTAAAAGGAGCACGAGTCATCTTGCCTAGAAGACAAGATTCGTATACACCATAAGATTCGTAATCGAATGGTTTGAGTACTTTAGATGAAACAAGTCTCTTTATGCGTCGTTCGTTTATGTGCCCTAAACGACAATGACAAAGGTATGATTGATTAGGTTCACCTGTTTTGAGCTTCTTGTTTTCTACATGATAGACCTCTTTTGCAATATCTATAACATAAATACCTCCAATACAAATGGCCTTGCCATAAACCATTTCATTAAATGAAAAAGTACAACAATTGTTCTTAATACAAAATGAAAAACCTTTTATGTCTAACACGGAAATGGAGATAATGCTCTTGGTAAGAGTTGGTACATAATAGCAATTATTTAAATACAACTCTAAACCATTAGGCAAAAGAAGAACGTAGGTGCCCACGGAAACTGCGGCTACCTTAGCTCCATTTCCCATGAGCAGGTCCACGTCACCCTTGGTTAGTGCTTGCGCGTCCTTCAGCCCTTGTACATGATTATAAAGGTGAGAACCACAACCGGTATCAAATACCCAAGAAGATGTACTAGCAAAGTTAATATCTATCATATAGAGTGATGAAAGAATTTTACCTGACGTTGTCACACAACCGTCCTTCTTGTCTTTCAAGTATTTGGGGCAATTGCGTTTCCAATGCCCTTTGCCATTACAATAATAGCAATCCGCCTCCGCGTGTTTGTTGACTTTGGGCTTGGGCTTATAAAAGACCTTGCCCTTTCCCTTGCTGATTTTCTTGAAAAGAGTCTTACCCTTTCCTTTGTCCTTCTTTACCCCAAGGCTCATGTTCTTCAATTTCATTGAAAGAACGTCTTTGGGTTCACTCCCACTAGCCTCCATGTCCCTCTCCGCTTGGGTGAGGAGTGCATGGAGTTCATGGAAACTATTTTCCATGCCGTTCATCTTATAGTTCACCCTAAATTGGGTGAACTTTGGTGTGAGTGAATGAAGGATTTTACCCACCAATAATTGCTTCGGAATTTTGCACCCTAGACGCTCTAAGTTGTCCGTGTGCTCAACCATTTTGAGCACGTGTGGGCCAACTTTTTGGCCCCTTTGAAGCTTAGTGTCAAAGAATTTTGTAGCCGCCTCATATTGGAGAATTTGAGGGGCTTGCGAAAACATTGACGTTATCCTCGTGAATATCGTATATGCTTCGAGAGATATCAATTGGAGTTTGAGTTTGGGTGAGATTGACCAAATCAAGACATTCTTGACGTCATTAGCAACCTTCAAATAAAGGTCATATTCGGCCCGAACCAACGCAGACGATCTAGGCGCGGGTTTGGTGGGGAGCTCTTCGACCAAGTAGCAAAGCACGTTATCGGATATCGCGGCGCTCTTGATCGTCGACTCCCATTCAACGAAGTTACTACCGTCATCTTTTAGGACACACTTGTCCATGACAGATCTCAACCATGAGTCCTTACCCAAGGTTGCGTTGTTTGATGAAGTTGACATTGTGCGAATATGGTTACTACAACAAAAAAAAATATATAAACATTCATTGTTAATTTACTTGAAAAACATTTTAACAAGTTTAGCATTTATATAATGACCTCTCACTAAATTATAGAAATGATTCCAAGACCCATCTTTAAATAAATATAGTCATCGTATGCTACCTTTATCTAGAAATGGTAAGTCATTACTTGACTAATTCTACCCTTAGAACTCTTGGTTGACGGATTTCAACTAAATTCATCTCCTAGTCCCAAGATAACGCTTATCTCGTTGAGTACAATCCAATTTTAGCTTGTGATCGTATCACCCTACTTACCCGAGGTAAAAAGGGACCCACGAGCGTGGTAGCCCTAATGAACACGGGATTCATAGGTGTTACTAATTAGTAAGGCTAATCTCAATTTTTAAATATGTGAGAGATCTTGTCAATTTAGTTATTAATTCCCTATAAGTGAACTAAGTCGGTGAATTGTGAATAAAGTTGAATTGACAATAACGGAAAATAAAATGTGTAGAGTCTATTGATCAAATACGAAAGAGGGGGGGGGGGGGGGGAATTGAGTATTAAAAACTAGCCCCACTTTTTCGATTTATATGATATGTAATTAATTATTTGATCTTATAGATTAAAATCAACTAATTAATTAATCAAAGTAAGCGCAAGTAACGAAATAACGAAAAGTAAAGAGAGTAGAGAGAGGCACACGGATTTTTGAAGTGGTTCAGTTTCACACGTTAAAACCTACGTCCACTATTCTCGATTAATAATTCTTAGTACCTTTCTACGGATTACAAAAATTATCAACCCACTCGTATAATCAACACTATGTTTATAACTCAAGGTGAGTATCGCTAAATACTCTATACTATCATACGCTAATAAGAAAGTACAATATAACTCACACAAATTCCCGTTAAAGAATTGTAAGCTTATAATGATGTACTATTATCCAATAACGTATTTGTGACAACACTCGCGAATGCGGAAAATAAAAACATACAAGCATGTGAATTAATTTGCGGAAATACGGTATTTTAAAAACTTTTATACATGCAAGAAGAAGTATACGAGGAGTGTCAAATATTACAAACTAAAGTACGAAATACAACAAAGAGACGAAGTCTCTCAAAATGTTATAAATGTCAAAGTATTTAGCAAACTAACTAAAATCGTCTAGAGGTGTTTCAATCCAGGGACAACGCCCGCTAGCTCACACCCGAACCCAAAATATCAAGAAAAAAGCCATCCATGCAAGCAACCTGGTCATCCATGAAAAACATGAACGCCACAATCAGTGGGGAGTAACTCCGAGTTCTCCCAGCCTTATCACATTAAACGTACATAAAAGGAAATACAAAAGTAGAAGCATGCATATATAGATATACATGTGAAATACGATAAGGATAAATAAGCAATTCAATATATAAGGATAAGAGCATATGTAATACAAATCCGAATCCATCATGTTATACTCGGGAAAGACACTCTTAGACAACCGAATACGCTCACTAGGGCTTACATCTCACCGTTAGCGGTATAAGTTTGATAAGATTGAGACTCGACAAACAAACCATGTCAAATCATTCAATGATCAATCATATAATCATTCAAGAAATCATCCATCCAAAAGCACCGACACAATGACGACATCTCTCACGGTAAATGAAACGCACTAGCACCGTGTACATGGCAAGTATGATTAAAAGGCATCCACGGGATAAACATTTCTCTGAACGCATACACGATGACATTTCATATATGTAGACTAATTTCCTCCTGGTAGCACGACGATAAAAATATCCGGTCCTAGTCTAAACCTGGTCAGACTCTCGGAATAAACCATTTTCCGATTCGACATGCGATGACATTTCGCATCCAAGACTCGGTCAATCATTGACGCCGAGTACCCCAAATTCGGTCGATAATTCACGAAAGAGGCGGAAAAGAGCACAAGCCTCATAACAAGCGGTACGCTACATGCCAATGACACCACCTCGCAAGTACACAAAATTTGACGGCCGGGTCGATCAACGCATAGCGTTCAACTCCCAACAACGTCGTCGTATGCCCACTAACACATGCATTTAAGCAGTAGGATACCTCTCCGGTCCGACATTCCTAGCCTTACGAACGGGAAGGTAGCCAAGGGAATGAGAGTACAAAGCACAAGACAAAATAGTGCTCAAACCGTATCATTTGTAAAAACCGACTCAAAGTGGGACATATCAAAAACCGTCATAAATCATGAGAATATGGCATTATATAAATGTAAATATGACAAACATGAATCAATACATGATACATAAGCATTACACCAAGTTTAAGAAGACCAAGTTTAAGAAGCATAATAAATAAGAAACATAGATACCTCTCCAAAACAACAAGTTTGGAAACTAACTAAAACAAGGGTTCACTTCAAACTGTCATAACTAGAGTTCTAGACATGAAAATACAGGAATTCAAAGTCGAGGTGATAGCTTATCCTCTTACGGTTCCAACGAATGGTCACAAGCCTAAAACAAGCAAGTAACAAAGGAGATATGATCATTCTACAAAAAGGGGTCAGTGCAGTGAAACTGCACAAGTCACGACCGTGACTTGTGTTACCAATTCACCCGAGAGCCTTCAACAAAAATTCAATCCTATCATTTCCGATTCTCATAATTCATTTCTAATAACTATCAACAATCAATATTCATCATCAACAATCATCAAATAACAACAATCATCATCCGTAACATGATTCCTAAACTTACTAATCGTATTCTAATACGATTTCTAGCATATAAGCATGTAAAACACGTAAATGATATCGAGTAACCCTTCACCGTTACCTTTACGCGTCTTTAATCGATTCTAAACCTTCCTAGTCTCCACCTACATACAATTAGATAATAAAGGATGAATACCATTCACCTTGAGAAAGACGGATAATTTAAAAAGCGAGAAAGACGGTAATTTTATTACCAATACGGATAGAGGAAGGTAAGAGGGGAAGAATGAGACGAACTTACGAGAATTTGAGCGAGTAACGAAGGAGTAGTGACGATTTTAATACGGATCAAAAATGGAGGCAAGGTTTTGGTGGTTTGATGAGGAAGAAAGAGTAAGTGGAAAATGAAAGAAGGAGTTAGGGTTTGAGCGAGTATATGAAGGAAAAAGTCAACGAAAGTCAAAGACGGCTAAAAAGTCAAGAAAAAGTCAAAGACGACTTAAGATGGGTTTTACTTGAAAACTCGCGGAAATTCCAAATACGAACTCGGAAATTCTAAATTCGACTCGGAAAATTAAATTCTAAATTAAAACTAAATTTCGCTGAAAAGTATCCGTAAAATATTTTTACTATAAAAATAGGGTAGATTTGCGGGTGTTACAATCACCCCACCTTTTAAAAAGTTTCGTCCTCGAAACTTGAGAGTAGAAAACAAAAGTATTAAGGACAAGAATTGGTTTTCAAAATTAATACGAAAACTCTTATAAGGGGAATATGTTCATCTCGAAAATGGTTTAAGGAAATTTTTCATAAGTGCGAAACTTTATTTACGAATCACAAGAGTGCCCGTCGCGAACGAGAACTCTAATTATCCATATCAAATCAATGTCGAAATAGTGAAATCGAAAATCAAACAAGCGTTAGTAAGTGCAGGACTAGTCACCAGACGTCTCCAATAATAAGTCCAAACATCCAACCAAACGCAAAATCCAAATATAAAAGCAAAAGAAATCCATTTTCTCCAAAAGAGGGTACACAAACCATCTTTAGACTTCTTTGAAAAGTTAAATTAGAAATACAATATGAAAATTTGAAGGTTTTCTCAAAGATAAAATCAAATAACAAGACATTACACGAACATAGAGCGACTCAAGCATCACAAACACGATTAGGGTAGCAAAATATATACAAAACACACGAAAACGAAACAAATCGAACTCTTAGGGATAGGAAGATCACGATGAAATCGGCACGAAGATCTACAAGAATTCGATAGTACTAACTCTACCGATACTCAAATCCTCAAGAGGATGTAATTTACCCAAGTTAAACCTCAACATTTTAAATCTTTTGATTTCTACTAAAATCCTTCATAACCACGAGACCTCAAGTCATCAAATACAAATAGTCACATTAGCAAATTATGGTGGTTACTAATTCTCAAGATAAATGGGTTCACCATACTAACTCTATAATCCATAACAACTGAGGACTCACTATCCAAAGCTTGCAACGAACATTTCTAAATCTCAAACTATGATTCCTTAAGAATAAAAGAGAATTACTAATTACAAACCACAAATGGCCAATCACTTGGCAATCACACAACCATTCAATTCATCTAGATCATCTAAAACTCAAAATGAATAAATTTTCATTTATGACAATACTCCTCAAACTTTGGGTACCGGCTCAATTTCCCTAAAGCAAAGTCTCTTTTAGAATCCACCAATTAAAGACATCAAATTCCCAAATGACATACCAAGCAACCGTTATAGTACCCAACAACAACGAACTATTATCATGATTAACTAAATTCTCAAAATAACACTAGAGTACCAAGCTCCAAATCCAAAACTACTAGGAGAAGATACATTATCACTATTAGGATTCATCCTAGAGTTTAGGTCCTATTTCCCATGATGAAATACAACATGAAATTTGCTCAATCCAAGGACACATATTCTAGCTAAAGAATCCCAAATTGCATCACGCTTATTCTTTGAGCCTTACAAACGGAATATCCAATCCACTAGAGAAAAGATGAAGGAGCAACGAGATAGAAAACGATAAGGAATCTCAAGGAGAACACGGGAATAAATAAGGCACGAGATTACAAGAGAGGGGCGCTGAAAATAACGAGGTCAAGGAAGAGACAAACCAGATGGTAGAGGTATGAATATATCTGAGTAAGAAAGAAGATACGAGCATGCGATTTCTTAAAGATCAATCTTGACAAAAATATTCAAGAATGGAAATGAAAAGGGACAATGGCACGAGTAAAGGTTTAAGGTTTAATCCCCAAAATTTATCGTTTCAGGCTTAGGGTGATAGTAAAGCAACTCATCCCAAACAAAGGTCTCTTACAAGGGACCATCGTACCACAATCATCAAAGTAAGGTACACCTAGATTTAACAAATCGATTACAACCCAATTCATCCACCCTTTCATATAAGACGGATTCCCAATTGTGGAATTGCAACTCAAGCATAGTAACATTCTCTCAACTCCATAATTTGACACATTCCCAAAGGTTTCAAAAACCGAAGAACCAATAAAGAATTCTCCATACTAATCTCTTTTCAACTCCTACGGCCCACAAGGTAGAACACCGAACAAAACGTCATTATCAACATCATATAGCCCACGAGTTCATTATTAACAAATTACAACCTCAAGTCAAACATCATCATTAACGTCCCAAGGTATTTCCATCATAGCTCACATCATCAAATCTCGCTCATATCCATAATCCTGAAGTAATATGGTTCAACTTACAACGAAACCTCACTACTTCAAACGAGTCTCCGATGCCATAAGATAAGATCATATCTTTAAATCCAAGAACTATAGCCAAAAGATTTTTCACCAAGCCTATACTCTAACACATAATAGGACACCACAAGACGTCACTTAATCTCAAAAGCATTTCGCACCTTAAGATATCATTCAAAACTTCTTATTTACACCAATTAGACCTATCATAAGCATGGTCTTCAAAACAATACTAAACTTCGAAGTCCAAAAGACTAAATTACTAATGAGTTAAGAAGTCATAACCAACTCATTCAACCTTACACCATCCAATATCATGAACTATTTACACACAAGTCATGGCAAGAATTTATACATTAAAATCATTAAACATACCTTACCACACTTTCCTCAAGGATACCAACTCTCACCACTAGGGGAGAACTTAAGTCTACACAATTTTTCTCGAATCCCAAATTCATTCTAATCAACACTAACACTCCACCAAGTCTAAAATTCTTCCGACCAAGTACAATATGCCACAAACAAAAGGCCATGGTGTCCACAAAAGGTCACATAATGAAGTTGATGGTACAAATTGATAAGGAGGAGGAAAGTAACAAGAGTAATTTCCAAGGGGAAAAGAAGCTAGATGATGAAGAAGCACTTAGATAGAAGGAAGAGAGCATGATACATTAAGGACGAGAGAAAACATCGATGAGGAAGAAATACACTTCAATTAGGCTTGACAATCTTCAATCTTTGGTAGAGGATACTTCTTTTAGGTAACACATGATCCACTTAAAGACGGTAGATACAAACAAACATAACATCACTCAACACAATAAACAAACAAGTTAGAACCTAACAAACATCAAGTACACCAAGGACTACCACCTTAGGTCCTTAAGTCTACCCATCTCTCATTTATTATTTCAAGGTCAAGTAATTTAAGTTTAGGGTTCACGTGTGTACGTCGGGAGCGATAAAGCTCTGATACCAACTGTGACAACCCTCGCGAATGCGGAAAATAAAACATACAAGCATGTGAATTATATAGCGGAAATACGGTATTTTAAAAACCTTTATACATGCAAGATACAAAAATACGAGGAGTGTCAAAATATTAAAAAAAAAATAAAATATACCACAAAGAGACGAAGTCTCTCAAAATGTTATCAATATCAAAGTGATTAGCAACTAGCTAATAAACGTCTAGAGGTATTTCATCCAGGGACAACGCCCGCTAGCTCACACCCGAACCCAAAATACCACAAGCAAAAAGCCATCCAATCAAGCAACATTTTCATCCATGAAAAACATGAACGCCACAGTCAGTGGGGAGTAACTCCGGGTTCTCCCAGCCATATCACATTAAACGTACATAGAAGGAAATACAAAAGTAGAAGCATGCATATATAGATATACATGTGAAATACGATAAGAATAGATAGGCAATCCAATATATAATGATAAGATCATGTGGAAATCAAATCCGAAACCATCATGTTATTCAAAGACTCGGGGAAGACACTCTTAGGCAACCGAAAACGCTCACTAGGGCTTGCATCTCACCGTTAGCGGTATAAGTTTGATAAGATTGAGACTCGACAAACAAACCATGCCAAGTCATGCAACGACCATGAATAAACAATCATGAACTCGACAAACAAACCATGCCTAGTCATGCAATGATCATGAATAAAATCATGTAATCACGCATCTAAACACAACGACATAAGGACGACATCTCTCACGGTAAATGAAACGCACTAGCACCGTGTACATGACAAGTATGATTAAAAGGCATCCACGAGATAAGCATTTCCCTGAACGCATACACGATAAAACATTTCGTATATGTAGACTAATTTCCTCCTGGTAGCACGACGATATAAATATC
>JAIUZE010047466.1:0-27045 GCA_022085475.1 Heliosperma pusillum | reverse complement strand
AGGAAGAGGAAGTCGCCAACTTGTGTCTAAGCAATATCAGTCTTGACCTAATTTCTGACAGTGACAACGAAAGTGAATCCGAGATGTGTCTTGTTGGCAACTCAGATTCAGAACCAGACTCAGAAGATGACGAAGAGGTTAGTCATCTTGAACTTAAAAAGCAAGTTAAGAATTTATCTAAGAAGTCTTTAATTACGTATTTTGAAGAAGCCTTAGATCATTGTCATGAGCAGAGTCTTGAATTAAAAGATCTTAAAGAACAAATTCTTGACATTGCTGAGGAAAACCAACTTCTTAAGGCCAAAGCTAAAAAGCTCAAGTCTAAAGTGATGGCAACTTCAGCTATAACTTCAGACAAGACAAATGTTGAGAAAGAAGCTCTTGAGTCTAAAGTTATAGCTAATGAAGCTATAATCTCAGAGTTGAAGCTCAACATTAAGCACCTTCAAGCCAAAGTTATAGCTAATGAAGCTATAGCTTTAGAATTGAAGAAAGTCAATGAGCTTTTACAATCTCAAGCTAAGGCAAAGGAAGTTGTTATTCTTGATCATGAGAACGTAAATTCTTTTCTTTCTCAGCAATTGAAAGATTTGAAGGCTGAATTCTCCCAAGCCAAAAGTCAACATAATGAGGAGAAACTTATCTTGAACAAACGGTTCAATGATTTTCGTGAAAATTTCAAAAAGAACAATCCCTCCAAAGACTCGAATGTAGATCATTCGTCGTGTCAAAAAGAAATTCAGTCTTTGAAGGAATTGCTCCTACATGCACGAAAAGTTCATGAGAAGTGGGAAGGAAGTCAAAAGGTCTTAGACTTCCTTACCGAACAGTCTAACAATAACATGAAGAAAGGTCTAGGTCATGAATGCTATAGTCGTAGAGACCACGATAAGTGCAAATTCACTCCTTCTGACCGTGATTTCAGAAGAAGGAAGTATGTCAATCTTTCAGAATATCTGATTTGCAATTATTGTGGTCACAACGGTCATGTTAAATATAATTGTGTCAAATATGTCAACGATAACAAAAATCAAACTGATTTTGTGAAAGAACATGACGTGTCTAGTGTTAATGAGTCTGAACCTGAATCTCAACGTGATGAGATTAGAAACAATGAGTTCAGGTGGTTTTATGACATGGCTTTCGATTACACATCTGTACCTTCAAAATCTAAACCTAATGTGAATCAGAAGCAGTCGTTTAAACCTAATGTGCGTCACAACAATAACAAACAATATAATAAACCTATCAAACCCTATCCTAAGAAGAAAAGAATTGTCAAACAGGTATGGGTTAGGAAGGATCAAATATATAGAGTCACTAACCATAAAGGACCCAACTTAGCGTGGGTACCTAAAAGCTGCATTTGATTCTCCTGCAGAAAATAGTGAAAGAAAACAATCTTTGGTATCTCGACAGTGGATGTTCGAGGCACATGACTGGAAACAAGAATTGATTTCTTTCACTAGAGCCCTTCAACGGTGGCAAGGTCACCTTTGGAGACAACAAGAAGGGCAACATAATCGGTGTAGGTAAGATTGGTATATCTTCTTCACATGCTATTAATAATGTATATCTGGTAGATGGTCTTAAGCATAACTTGCTAAGTATCTCTCAACTATGTGACAAAGGAAACAAAGTCGTTTTTCATTCAAATGTTTGTCGTATCATAGTTGAAGGTACTAGTAATGTTATCTTAGAAGGCCTACGTAAACGGAACGTGTATATGATTGATTTAAACAAAGTCACTACAAGTTCCTTTACGTGCATGAAAGTCACTGTGGATGATTCATGCTTGTGGCACAAGAGGTTTGCACACATCAGTCCAACGATTTTAAAGAAACTTAAGTCTTGGGATTTAGTTGAGGGTCTACCCTCAATCAAATTCGAACAAGAAAAGATGTGTGACTCATGTGCCCGTTGTAAACAAGTTAGATCTTCATTCAAACCGAAACGAGTAGTAAGTACAGATCGTCCACTTGAGTTGGTACACATGGATTTATGTGGACCTATGAAAGTTAGAAGCCGCGGTGGATCAAGGTACGTATTCGTCCTAGTCGACGACTACTCCAGGTATGTATGGCCTATCTTTCTATTTACTAAAGATGAAACTTTCGATGAGTTTGTAGTACTAATGAAGCTCGCCCAAAACAAGTATGATAAACAGTTAGTTTCCATTCGTACGGATCATGGCACCGAATTTGATAATCAAGCTTTTATAGAATATTGTAGGGAGAATGGTGTAGGACATAACTTTTCTGCACCACGAACCCCACAACAAAACGGTGTCGTGGAACGTATGAATAGAACATTAGAGGACATGGCCCGCACTATGCTTTTGTGTAGTGGCCTTCCTAAAAGCTTCTGGGCAGAAGCCATTAGTACTGCATGCTATGTGCACAATAGAGCTATGATTAGACCTATTCTCAAAAAGACTCCCTATGAACTTTTAAGAGGGAGAAAACCCAATATAGCTCACCTTCGTTGCTTCGGTAGTAAATGTTTTGTCCATAATAATGGAAAAAGTAATTTGAGCAAATTTGATCCACGAAGTGACGAAGCTGTGTTTGTTGGCTATTCTAATCATAGTAAAGCTTTTAAAGTTTTTAACAAAAGAACCTTGTGCATAGAAGAAAGTGTTCATGTTGTATTTGATGAAGATAGTGTGCTTGAACAAGTTGAACAGAATGAAGAAGAGGACATGAATGATCCAGACTTTCGTCTCTCCAGAGATGACGTGCCAGAAAATAATGAAGAAGTTATTGAAGGAATCAATGATGAACTTGATAAATCCGCAAATGACCTTGAACAGAGAACTGAGACAATTGTTGATGATACAAATGTCTCTTCTCAAAACAAGGAAAAGGAAACTGAAGTTATAGCTGATGATGCTATAACTTTGAACCAGAACCAAGATGGTGTAACTGAAGTTGTACCAACTTCAGCTATAACCCCAGAGTCCAACTCAGGGGGAACCAATCTTGATTCTGAATCATTTGAGGAAAATGATAGTTCATCAGATGATGATGAGCCTAGGAACTCTAAGAAATGGAAATATAAGAGTTCTCACCCTATGGATTCGATCCTAGGGAGTTTGAATAAAGGAGTTCAAACGAGGCGAACATTAAATAACTTTTGTTCATTCTATTCCTTTTTGTCTACCATAGAGCCTACCAACATCAAGGAAGCTCTTGCAGAATCCGACTGGATTGTGGCTATGCAAGAGGAGCTTCAACAGTTCGAACGTAATAAAGTATGGCACCTTGTGCCACGACCTCCTAATCGAACTGTGATTGGTACTCGATGGGTATTCAGAAATAAATTGGATGATTCAGGAGTTATAGTTCGTAACAAGGCTCGATTGGTCGTTCAAGGTTATAATCAACAAGAAGGGATTGATTATGACGAGACATTCGCTCCAGTAGCAAGACTTGAAGCTATTCGCTTGCTCATCGCCTTCGCAGCTCATAAAGGAATGAAATTATTCCAAATGGACGTTAAGACTGCCTTTCTTAACGGTTATTTGGAAGAAGAGGTTTTTGTTGAACAACCTCCTGGATTTTTGAATAGCAAGTTTCAAAACCACGTTTTTAAACTCGACAAAGCTTTATATGGTTTGAAACAAGCGCCTAGGGCTTGGTACGACAGATTGTCAAAATTTTTATTACAAAACAATTTTAAAAGAGGATCTGTCGACAAAACCCTATTTCTAAAATCCGAGGGTTCTGATTTACTTGTTGCTCAAATTTATGTAGACGATATTATTTTTGGTTCTACTAACAATAAATTGTGCAAGTATTTTTCAGATCTTATGACCTCAGAATTTGAAATGAGCATGATGGGAGAATTGAAATTCTTCCTAGGACTGCAGATTCAACAAACCAAAGAAGGCATAAAGATTCACCAACAAAAATATGTCAAGGAGCTAATCAGAAAATTTGGTATGGAGAACGCTCATCCAATGGACACACCTATGGTAACTGACAAAAAGTTGACCTTAGACGAAAATGGTAAGTCCGTAGACGAGACTACATATCGAGGTATGATTGGTTCTTTATTATATTTGACTGCAAGTAGACCTGACATTATGTTCAGCGTATGTGTTTGTGCTAGATTTCAATCATGTCCTAAAGAATCACATATGATTGCAGTTAAACGTATCTTGAGATATTTAATTGGTACATCTAATTTATATTTGTGGTATCCACTTGAGTGTAATTTCGATCTAGTAGGATATTCAGACGCAGATTATGCGGGATGTTCGTTAGATAGAAAAAGTACCTCTGGATTTGCTACGTTTGTTGGACCTTGCATAATAACGTGGGGCTCAAAGAAGCAAAATTCGGTTGCGTTATCCACTGCAGAAGCCGAATATATCGCTGCAGGACTGGTATGTTCTCAACTACTTTGGTTAAAGCAACAACTATGTGATTATGGTGTTAATGTTGGTTGTATGCCTGTTTTCTGTGATAATACGAGTGCTATCGTTATTTCTAAGAACCCAGCTCAGCATTCTCGTACTAAGCATATAGACATTAGACATCATTTTTTGCGTGACCATGTAGAAAAGGGCAACATTAAACTCGAATTTTGTAGTACTGACAATCAATGGGCTGACATTTTAACAAAGGCGTTAGCGAGAAGACGTTTTGAGATTTTGCGGTTGGAAATTGGTTTAATCGGTAGCAATTAAATTCATCTTATTTATTTTGTGAACCTGCGTGACTGGCTAGATTAAGACGAGATTATATGACTGTGTCCGCATATTTCATTGCTAGTATATTTGTGTTTAATATAATATATTTTACGTGAGTATCTTGCATATTAAGTGTTTTATGGAAATTGAATTATGAACCACATATTTGCCAAAAACCTATCTTATTCACTTTCCAAAATTGAGCCAAATTCTACCCATGTATCCTATACTAGCCGAAATTCTCAACCAAAATCACCTTACCATATCTTTTTATTTTCCTAATCCTATCCTTACCATATCTCACAAATATTTACCCTAGATTCCTTTTACAATCCTACCCAAATTCAAAAACAAAAAAAAAAGGAAAACGAGGAAAAGAGCCGGCACTACACGGCTACTCTACAAAAACACCACCACCCAAACTCCAAACCCCAAACACCTCGCATGTCTACCAATCCATCACCACAACCCAACAAAAATTCACCCAATTTAACCCAAACCGAGTCGGGTTCGGTGCTTGAAGGTACAAAAATGGCATTAATTTGAAGAATGATATGAATGATACTTACTTGAAATTTATGAAAGTGGAGGCATTGGGTCCAGAATTGGTTTTTCAATCAAAAGGTGGTTTGGTTGTTGTGAAACCGAATGTGGCTGATTTTTCGGGGCTTGAATCGAAATTGGATGTGTTTATTGGAAAAGTAATGGAGCGCCTTGATGCGCAAGATAAGAAAATTGATGCGGTTGTTGAAAAAAAAAATTGTAAAAACCGTGGCTATGGGGAACACTAGCTCTACCCGTGACCATGTCGGTTCGGGTGTGAGTAGTGAGTTGAGGTCTTGGATGACGGGTGTTGATGATTGCCTAGCAATATTAGAGAGGAATGTTGTCGATATTTGACAAGAGATGTATAGGCAAAGGGATCGGATGCAATTCTTGGTGAGCCAAGGAGGTGCATTGGTGAAAAGCGGTTCGGAAATGCGTGAGGGGATGCACACTATACTTGATGCGACGGAGGTTCTTTCTTTGAAAGTTCGGAACTTTGACGTTTGTCTCACCGCTCAAGCTACACATGTGTCGACGTGCCTTGATCGTCTTTCTACTCTCGAGTACCGCACCCGACCCAATTACATTAATCCCAACATCATCCGACAACCCAACAAGCCTTGATCTTCTTACCTTAGCTTGTTTTGTTTCTTAAACTACTAATCTATTCGGCCCAATGGCAACTAACAATATATTTTGTGGTTTGTAGTTTAATCAACATTTGCACTTTATTTTGCTTGATATATATCGTCTTATATTGCGTATTTTGCATATCTATTTCTTGCCTTGACATGTGTTATTCTAGTCGTTTCATGTCTTTGTTCTTGTCTTTTCAATGATGCCAAGAGGGGGAAGAAATGATATGATTTGAGTCTTTGCTTAAGCTTGCTCCTTGTCAAGACTCGTTATCTCTTAAATTCTCTCAAGCTATAACTTTGGCTAAGTTGTTTTGTTCTTGCGATCAAAGTTGCTATAACTTTGGAGTGCTTTGTTGAGGGGGAACCATACTTAGTCACATTGTTAGGAGGAAATCATATGAGACTTGTCATCATCAAAAAGGGGGAATTTGTTGGACCAATTTGATAGTTTTGATAATGACATGTGTTTACGTAATAATATGTTTTACTCGATATATCATATGCGTGTAATTGTGTGCTTTAGTCTTATTATAGCTAGCAACAATTATGAGAAGAAAGATCAAAGTTAGGCATAACTTTGATAAAGTCTGTGAGACAAAGTTATAACAACTTCAGGAATAACTTTGGAAGTGAACATGGAAGTTATAGCTAACCAGGCATAACTTTAAACAAAATCGCTTCAAACAAGATCTACATAAATCTACACAAGACTCGAGATGGAGGGTCTTTGTGATCAAGATGAAGAGATGATCCGTATACTGAAGATCTTTGTGAAGATTAGATAGTATAGGTCGTCATTCGGTAACTATTTCATTCGAGAGATTTTATGTTCAAAAGTTATAGCTTTAGTCTATGACTTTGGATGATAAAATATTGATGCATGATTTTGGAAATAAAATGTTTTGAAATGTTTTCAAAAGTGAAAGAGTTTTATTTTTATATTTATCAATTATTTTAATAGAGAATATATTTATGAGATTCTATTGGTTAGTAATACAACTTATGGGTTGTCATGCTACCTAGGGTTTCTAATATATTCTATCTCAATTTGTTGTTAACCTAATTAGCCCACCTAGTGGTTGAGCCATCTAGGGTTTCGTGAAACCTAGTTTGTGCCACCTAGGGATTCGTGCTCCTAGGGTTTCGTGAGCTATAGGAATTCGGCCTCCATGGGTTGTTTCCTTAGTTTACCTAATCTAGGATTCTACTATATCTTTACAACAATATTTTGAGATATAAAGATAAATATATTTCTATAAGATAAACCAAATAATATTTTGAGATAAAGATATTTCTAAAAGATTAGCAAATATTATTTTATGGTAAGATAAGTATCTTTATTAAATATTATACTAGGGTTTTAGATCTACTATGATTCTACTACTATAAATACTCATTCACATGTAAATTACGACATACACGAAATACACACATATTCACACGGCATCTATTTTACTTGTGTTGATTTTCCAAAATCGTTTTAAAGCAAACCTTTGAGCAAATATTTATTATTTTTAGAGTTTGTTTTTAAAAGAGTCGTGCATCAATTATTATCAATCGCTTGAGTGAAATACGTTATTGGATAATAGTACATCATTATAAGCTTACAATTCTTTAACGGGAATCTGTGTGAGTTATATTGTACTTTCTTATTAGCGTAAGATAGTATAGAGTATTTAGCGATACTCACCTTGAGTTATAATCATAGTGTTGATTATACGAGTGGGTTGGTAATTTTTGTAATCCGTAGAAAGGTACTAAAAATTATTAATCGAGAATAGTGGACGTAGGTTTCAACGTGTGAAACTGAACCACTTCAAAAATCGTGTGCCTCTCTCTTATCTCTTTACTTTTCGTTATTTCGTTATTCGCGCTTACTTTGATTAATTAATTAGTTGATTTTAATTCATAAGATCAAATAATTAATTACATATCATATAAATCGAAAAAGTGGGGCTAGTTTTTAATACTCAATTCAACCCCCCCCCCCCCCCCCTCTTTCGTATTCGATCAATAGACTCTACAACATCTTTCTTGTCACTCCCACTACCTGTCATATCCTTCTGCGATTGGATAAGGAAAGAATGGAGCTTACGAAGACTCTTCTTTATGTTGTTCTTGTTACAGTTCACCCGAAAGTGGGTGAACCCATTGTGCATTGTGAAGAACATGGTCTACCGCAAGCTCTTGCGCGTTATGAAACTCTAGACGTTCTAGAGTCTCAACATGCGCAATCATTTTTAGCACATAGGGACCAACCGATTGGCCCCTTTCAAGATTTGCATCGAAAAACCGTGTCGAGACCTCATATTAGAGTATCCGTGTAGCTTGGAAAAACATAGTGGTAAGTCTAGTGAATATCTCATACGCATTAAGGTCAATGCAACGACGTTGAAGATAAGGAGCCATCGCAAAGATCAAGACATTGTTTATATTGCAAGACTCCCTTTTGTAATCCTCAAAAGCGATCCTAACTAGCAGCGTCGCCCTATTAGGGCTCCTTCCTATAGGTGTGACCGAAAGGGATCAAGGGGACACCATCATCGTACGATAGTAACGACAAACCCTTGTCGCCAATCGTTACCAATATACGTTGATCAGCTGACTTGTATATATCCCATTAATATTCCTTGAATGATATTTATCTAGTAAACGCACTATTACGGAGGACACCTATTACAACAATCTCCCACTTTCAGGTCTTACTTGAACTTGATCATATCATGAGTGATTTCCACGATCAGGAGAGTGACTGCTTCACAGGAAAATATACCGTAGATCACGTTTGAGCGTGGCCACGCATTACCCAGTCACTACTCTTCACGTGGCCCTAAGCTATTTGAATCCCGACAAGGGTGGACAATTCTTGTTTACCTATTCATCTTTATTCAATCGCAGATCACAACAGACCCAGAAGATGCCCATCGGCCTTCTTTTACAGTGCGACATAGGACAAAAACCAAAGCCAACAAAAATTGTATTGACTTAGATAAAGAGTCTCCAGTCTAAACAATTGACTCAAAGGAATAAAATATAAATCCTTGTGACAACCAACCAACAAAAGGACTCTATAAGTGCTCACTGCCCGACAGTGTCATATAGTCTGCCTATGTAATCGACCAGTCATCATATGACCTTATGGTTGTCGAATCCACCATCGATCGAATTACAATCTAGTCACTCTAACACGTCACCCCATTAAGTAATTAAGGACGAAATAGAATGTTAATCATGTTTACTTGAATTGGGTTCAACTTTGGCTCCACATCCTACTCGGATAAATAAAGTATTCAGAATATATAAACCAAATGAATGGAATTATCATATATGTAAAAATTATACAATATCCAATAATTACATATCATAAAATCTATAGAAATTTAGGTACATGTCTCAACCCATTGAAAATACATGACCATCATGCTTAGCCTGCGACAGCAACATTTGCATCACTCCCCACCTTACAAATCGTTATTTCCTGCCGTTGTACATAATCTCTAATTACATGGAACTTCCTAAGTACATATATAGACTTATTACTAGACATAGGCTCTCTAACCTGGTAAACAGCTCCACTGTTGTCACAGTATAACGTACTTTACTTCCGTAGTAGAATTTGTCGTGACACTCTGCTTGGAACTCTTCCAACAAATTGTTCCTCCATTCATAATAAAAAAACAAAGCCATATTCAGATTTCAAATCATCCTGATATGTCTGGAAACTGACATTCGTGTAACCCCTTACACGTAATTCAGGATCACCTCCAAACACTATGAACGAATCCTTTGTCCTTCTTAAGTACGTAAACATGTTCAATACAACTATCTAGTGACTTTCACCTAGATTTGATTGGTAACGACTCCTCATACTCAAAGCATACAAGACGTCATGGCGATTGCACATCATGGCATACATGATAAGCCTAATTGCATACGCATATGGGATTTTACTCATGCGTTCAACCTCTGAAGGCTCAATAGGACACTGTGACTTGCTCAAAGTGATCTCATGACCTATAGATAGAAAACCTCTCTTTGAGTTTTTCATACTGAACCTATCAAGAATCTTATCAATATAATCCTCATGACTCAATGCCAACATCCTTGTAGATCTATCACTATAGATCCGGATACCCAATATGCGTTGCGCTTCTCTTGAGTCTCTTATCTGAAAAATGACATCACAACCACTCATTAACAGAAGTATGCATTGGTGCATCATTCCCAATGAGTAGTATGTCATCCACATACAAGACTAGGAACACCACCTTACTCCCCCAAACTTCATGTATAAACACATTTCCTTGACACTTGGAGAAAATCCGTTCTATTTTATAACATGTTCGAAGCGATAATTCCAACTCCTTGATGCCAACTTAAGACCATAAATAGATCTCTTAAGCTTGCACGCCTTCTTAGGAATGTTAGGATCAATAAAATTCGCATGTTGTGTAATGTACACTTCTTCTTCTAGAAACCCATTCTAGAAAGCGGTTTTAACATCAATATGCCAAACCTCATAATCATGAGAGGCAGCAATCGCTAAAATTATCCTAGTGGAACGACGCATTGCGACTGGTACAAAGGCCTCGTCAAAGTGAAGACCGTGCACTTGGGTAAAACCCTTTGCTACCAATCTAGCTTTGTGAATATCTTCATGTTCATCCAAGCCAATCTTGATCTTAAAGATCCATGTACACGGAAGAGGTCGCACTGCTTCAGGTAAATCTACCATGTGACACCCTCAAATTTGCGGAAAGAAAAAAAATTATTTAAATACATAAAAGATAATAAAACATATACGAAGGTGTCATAAAATAAAAGGTCATTACAAAACGGTAATAAAATTCTACAAAAGAAATATACAAGACGGGAGACATATCTCCCGTATAAATACGGAAATAAAAGAGTGTCTAATAATATACAAACTATGAACCGAATATAGGTCCAAGGTAAATACTTCGCTCGCTAGCTCGTCCATGTACCCCAAATATGCAACACCACCTGTTCGACCGCATTAAATATAAACACGGAAGCCAACAGTCAGTGGGGAGTAACTCCGAGTTCTCCCAGCCACGAAATGTCGAGTTTAATGAAACATGAAAAACATAAAAGCAATGTATATATAAATACAAAACCTTAACACATATGATATGCTTTTCATGTTATGAAACAGTTAACTAACATATAACCTATCATATGAAAGCTATCATGTGAATTCGATAATAAAATATAACTCGAGGTGGGGAAGCTGGTATGCTGGCTCAGCGGTTACCAAGTAACATGGCCCTGATACACTCAAACCCTAATCAACACGTAATCATGTGAATCAGTTAACAACCGTTACTCCAAACTCTATCAATCCTAGCCGGCTTGCATCTCACCTTCTAGAACTCATAGAATCATACAAACATGAAAGACCAATACTTCTACAAACAGGCATAAGTTCCTAGTGCAGTCAATAGTCGACTTCTGTAACTCGAGGCTATACCACAAGGTAGGAAAACATCCTCGTCCTAGACTGATCAGACCTAGCGACAACAGCTATTCCATTCCCCGTCCCATGACATAACCGTCTATGAGAAACTCTACTAGGCGACCCCCTAAGCAGAGATGGCTAGTACTTAAGCTGGCTCCAGTCCCAAAATGGATAAGGCAGCCATGCCCCGACTTGGATATAAACCCACCAAGCTGAGACACAAAAGCTATCAAGCGGCGAACTATATACTCGTTAAAGACAGTACGGACCTATCAATGTCATGGTCCAAGATACTCATTTAGAATTAGAATGGTCAAGACGCCATATATCCATAATTCTCTATGGGTACTTAGTCAACACGACACCAACCATATAAACAAACAGTCACGGGAACACATCCTATGTAACAACCCGAAAAGTACCCGATTTTTCTAGTAAAAATATTTACTAACACTTTTCAGTAGAACTTAAGTTTTTAAAATAGGAATTTTTGTTCCGAGTCTTATTTTGAAATTCCGCGTTCGTATTTGGAATTTCTGAGGGATTTCATGAAAAGACCGTTTTTTAGTCATCTTTGACTTTTCTTGACAAAAGTCGTCTTTGACTTTTCCTTGACTTTTTAAAGTCGTCATTGACTTTTTCTTGACTTTTAAGTCGTCATAAACTTTTCTTGACTTTTAGTCATCTTCGACTTTTCTCGACTTTTCAGTCAACTTTGACTTCCGTTGACTTTTTCCCGACTCGCCTCATAAGTTTGAAGACCGAAATTTTATTTAAAAAAATAATATTTTTGATTTATTTTTATTTAGATTTATTAAGATTTATCATAATTTAATATAATTATTTTGAATTTATTCGGAATTTAAAGAATAACTTATACGGTTTTTAACCAAACGTCATTTAACTATTCCCGACGCATCGTAAATCGCGCAACAAAATCGAAACTCGACTTTGGCATGAGTCACACGCCCATGTCATCGTTTTCCACTCACAATTGGATATTTTAATTGTTTCGATTAAACTAATACAAATATCTTAGATATTTGTTACTTTATCGATCAGTTAACGAAAATTACGCACATCGCTCAAAATCAGACCCGATATCACCCAACATCACACGGCTCTTTCCTCTTCTAATAGGCTTGATATTTTGATTTCTTTTCATTAATATAACATAATATCTAGATATTTAATATAATTAACGTAATATTTAATCAATTACCGTAATATAATTATTTAACGCGAGTTAATTCCGTAACAACAATTTCGAAATCCGACTCCATATTTCCTCTATAATACACGGCTCCCTCACCCAACATAACTCACTAACAACTTTTCATTTTTCAACAAATCAAATAAAGATCAAAATATCACTTTCTTTAATCGTTCTTCATTTGTTCTTCGTGTTCTTCAATTGTTCATCATCGTTCTTGAGCAAAACCTTCATAAAATCTTCATTTCTTAATTAAATCCGTCCTAACTTATATTTCTAGACTCTCCTCTTCGCTCCCCATCTTCACGTACGGTTTATTTTCAATTCCGTCAAAATCGTTTTCAACACTTTAATTATGGAAAATCTATTTTTACTTCTAATAATGTTTTACTTGTCATTTCTTATAGGGGAAGATTTTGAAGACGAGTTTGGTGACTCGTATATATTAGGGGAAGATTAGAAGACGGGTTTCTTAGTTTATAATTCTTATTTTGGTGCTAATTGATTTTTCTAAGCTAAGGTAACGATTCCGAGTTACTCGACGGATATATGTTACATAGCTTTGGTTTTTCTTTAGTTTTTGGTTCATCTTTAGTTTTTGTTCATATTATTATGATTTTATGATTTTTAGTTAGTAACATGTTAAGTAGTAGTTATTATGGTGTTTTATGATTTTATAACATGTTGGTTGTTCTTGTTATATTTTTATGATTTCTTCATGATGATGATTGTTGTATGATGGATGGTTAAATTGGTTGTTAAAATGGGTGTTGATTAATTAAAACATGTTAGAAACAATTGGGTGTTGTTGTAGTGGTGGTGGCCGAAATGGTGGCTGTAAACCGGTCCAAACCAGGCCGGTCCAGGCCGGTTCAGACCGGTCTGGGTTGGTCCATGGTGGGTCCGGGTTTTGGTCTTTGGGTTGTGTCGATGTTTGATTGTTTAATTGTTGTTTTGACGGGTTTTAAATATGTTAAAGCATGCGGGAATTTTTAAGAAACGGTTTTAGAAATTTAAATGAAAACAGCCATTTTAGCCCAAAACAGGCCGTGGGGCCCATCCAGGCCCATGTGGGGTCCGGCCAAACTCAGCCCGTGGGTCCCACTTTGGGACTTGTGACGGTTTTTGAGTTATCGTCATTTTTATCGTGTTTTGTAATATTTAGCAAGTGGGAAATGTTAATAAGTAAAATATTTAATTCAAAAGGTTTTTCATAAAATTATTATTTCTCACATGTTAGACATTATAATACGAGATCGTAGTTTAAATTGATATCCTTTAAGTCAAGCGGGTTTTTCGTAAGGTTTAATAATTCACATGTTAGAAGTTTTAATAATATAACATGTAATGAATATGTTGATTTTATGTCTATGTGATAAAGACTCTGTTTCTAGCCGGTTTGATCCAACGGGTTTGGTCAAACTAATATCTAGTCAGCCCCGATTTGACTGATGACCCGTCGCGGGACTCGGGTCGGGGATTTGTCTTCAAGTAAAGTTGTATTTAATTATTGAATTAGCCTTAGTAAATATGAGGCGATATGTTATGTGTTTATTACTTATATGCAATTAGTCACATGATAGGATGTTTTCCTGTGACTGTTTTATTATATGGTTGGTGTCGTGTTGACTAAGTACCCATAGAGAATTATGAGTATATATGGCGTCTTGACCATTCTAATTCTAAATTAGTAGCTTGGACCATGACATTGATAGGCCCGTACTATCTTTAACGAGTATAAGTTCGCCGCTTGATAGCTTTTGTGTCTCGGCTTGGTGGGTTTATATCCAAGTCGGGGCATGGCTGCCTGATCCCTTTTGGGACTGGAGCCAGCTTAAGTACTAGCCATCTCTGCTTAGGGGGTCGCCTAGTAGAGTTTCTCATAGACGGTTATGTCATGGGACGGGGAACGGAATAGCTGTTGTCGCTAAGTCTGATCAGTCTAGGACTAGGATGTTTTCCTACCTTGTGGTATAGCCTCGAGTTACAGAAGTCGACTATTGACTGCACTAGGAACTTATGCCTGTTTGTAGAGGTATTGGTCTTTCATGTATGTATGATCCTATGAGTTCTAGAAGGTGAGATGCAAGCCGGCTAGGATTGATAGAGTTTGGATTAACGGTTGTTAACTGATTCACATGATTACGTGTTGATTAGGGTTTGAGTGGTATCACGGCCATGTTTTCTGAAGGAACCTCTGAGCTAGCATACCAGCTTCCCTACTCGAGTTATAGTTTTAATATCGGCTCACAATGACGCTTTCACATGCTAGGTTATTTGTTAGTTTATCTGTTTCATAACATGAAAAGCATATCATATATGTTAAAGTGTTGTATTTTCTATATACATTGCTTTTATGTTTTTCATGTTTCATTAAACTCGACATTTCGTGGCTGGGAGAACTCGGAGTTACTCCCCACTGACTGTGGCTTCCGTGTTTATATTTTATGCGGTCGAACAGGTGGTGAATGCATATTTGGGGTACATTGACGAGCTAGCGAGCGAAGTATTTACCTTGGACCTATATTCGGTTCTTAGATTGTATATTATTATACACTCTTTTATTTCCGTATTTATACGGGAGATATGTCTCCCTTCTTGTATATTTCTTTTGTATAATATTATTTCCGTTTTGTAATGAACCTTTTTATTTATGACACCTTCGTTATGTATTCTCATATTTTATTTAGTTAAATTATTTTTTTTCTTCCGCAAATTTGAGGGTGTCACAAAGTAAAGGCCGAGGCAAACCGTAAAGTTAAACCCGAGGAAGACCTTTTACTGTCTGTTGATGAAACTAAAAAGGCAGATGTGAAGTCTAGTCAAATTAGAGTGTATGTGTACTTTTTTATACATGTTACTGTGTTGTTATTTTGTAATAGGGTGTTATCATTTTGTTTATTTGACTTCATTGTGTTATTGTTTTATTTACTACTTGCTCTTAAGAGACTATGCTTTGTCTTTGGTTACAGGCCAAGTGATTTTACTAAACGTTGTCGCCCTTCGTCTCTTACTGCTGTTATATCTGCTCTTTCGGAGGAAAAAAAGGATGCTTTGAGACAAATTGGCTTTGGTGGGTTGCTCCATCTGAAGCTGACTTCAGTTCCAACGACCATGTTCAGTCAACTTATGTTTGCTTTTAGAAGCGAGGAATACTTTGAAGTTTCGGAGACAGAAAAGTTCAGATTGACTGAGGATGACATTTGTGATGTGTTTGGGTTACCTAATGGTGGCCATGATTTGGAGCTGTTAGTTACAGGTCTCGCCAGTTCTTCATCGTCCGATGGAGAATCATTGAAGAGTTTATGGCGTGAAAGGTATAACATTATCAGCAGCAAAGATCCAATACCACTTTCTGCTGTTAAGACTAAACTTCTCAGCAATGGATTGACCGACGAAGAGTTTAAGCAGACATTTGTTCTATTTGCTATGTCGTCTTTTCTTGCTCCTGCAAGCGGTGCTGTCGTTGATTTACGACTTTTATCTGCCGTGGAAGATGTGTCAAGGATAGACCAGTTGAACTGGTGTAAGTATGTTCTTGAAGAGTTGGGGATTGGTGTACGCGAAGCGGTGCGTGGAGCCAAGTATGTTCGGGGCTGTATAGTGCTTCTTGCTATTGTCTATTTCCACCGGTATATCAAGAGGGGTACTAAGCTCAGTAATGAGCTGCCACTCATTCAACACTGGAATGATCAGAAATTTATGGGATAGGTTGAAGCGTGAGGAAGCTGCTGGCGGATTGGGCCATTCAGATCGCTCAGAAGTTGTTTTCCCTATTTCAAGGAAACATTCCAACAAGTCTGGTGAGGCATCATCTTTACCCAATACTGCTGTTGGGAATGTTCGTCATATTGTTGTGGATTTACCTGCTGATATCCGCACTGACGAGGAAGTGCATTCATCATCCATAGATGTAAGTTTCTTTTAGTGCTTTTCATTTCTGTGTTATTGTAATTCTATAGTATAATCTACTGTTACTGTAGTGTTACTCTGATTTTATTTTCTTCTTAGTTTTACTGTAGTCTTCTTATTGTGTTACTGTGGTGTTACTGTGGTGTTACTGTTAAACATTTGGTTTGCTATTATTGTATTTTTCTTTTGTTAATGTAGTGTTACTCTGGTGTTAATTCTTTCCATTTAATTTGGTAGGATGTTCACGAACTTCTGTTGCTGAATGAGAGAGACTCTGAGCTTTTCTGCAAGCGTTATATGGACAGGATGAAGCTAATCAAGTTGAAGATGCAGGCCAGGTCTGAACAGTCTAGTTTAAAGGACTCTAGTCAAGTATCCCCATCAGCTGGTAGTCAAGAGCCGGGAACTGCTGATGGTGTAGGCACCGAACAGCTTGTTGCTACACCGTCTTTCTTCACGAGTCAAGTCATCAAGAAGGTTGATGAGTATGTTAACGAGATATTGACAATGCGTGAGAGCCGGGTAATTCGTCCAGTTGTTCCAATAAAAGCAAAAGATGTCATTATCGAAGCACTATCCTTTGATCTTTTTTCTCAATTCTACGAGGACTGTGTAAAGCTGTCAGATGTAGAGAAGGATAGTGTCGAAAAGGATAAAGCTCCAAAGTCCCCTCTTATTGAAGACTATGTAAAGGAGCACACCATCGAAGAGTCACCGATTTCTCTAGAAGACATTTTGAGTAATGTTTTCTCTGATGTGGAAGCACATGAGAAAGAGGTGTATGACGAAGGTGTGCATGTGGAAGATGGGAAGGAGGACACAAATGCTGGTGGGAAAGTGGATGGGAAAGAGGTAGAGAAAGATAATATACTAGTAGAGGATTATCTGGTTGATGTGGGAGGTGGGAATGATGATTTCTTTGATGTTGGGGCTGAGATGGTTAAGGATGACAAGGAGACAAAAACGCAGAAGACGCAGGAACAGGATCCTGATGATCTATTTGTTACTGCAGAAGACGCCGAAGCGGTGATGGCTGAAAGTGCTGATTTGCTGATAAATGCAGCAACTAAGGGAGATGTGGTGTTGGAGGATAATACAGATTTCCGTAGCAGTTATTTGCTGCACTCAGAGTCAGACGAGGGGCTGATGTCTGTTGTGCCGAAAACATTTGGGTGCAGTATTGACTGCGGGGAAGTGGATGAACAGATGGTTGTGCTTTCTAAGACTATGATATCAGCAAAGCATGTGTTTCAATCCCATGCGAAGTCTTAGGAAACAAGCTGCAGATTACTGTTTCTTAGATGATTGTGATATTCCACTATCGTAAGACAACCTTTCTCTTCTTGTTTTTCAGCCAAATAAACAAGTTACATGTTTTATTGTTGTGGTGTTATTGTGGTGTTACTGTGGTGTTATTCTTGTGTTATTCTTGTGTTATTGTTTATTGTGGTGTTATTGTGGTGTTACTGTGGTGTTATTGTGGTGTTACTGTATTGTTTATTGTGGTGTTACTGTGGTGTTATTGTGGTGTTATTGTATTGTTATTGTGGTGTTATTGTGGTGTTACTGTGGTGTTATTGTGGTATTACTGTGGTGTTATTCTAGTGTTATTCTTGTGTTATTGTTTATAGTTCTGTTACTGTGGTGTTATTGTGGTGTTGTTTATTGTAGTGTTGTTTATTGTGGTGTTATTGTGGTGTAATTCTTGTGTTGATGTTTATTGTGGTGTTACTGTGGTGTTATTCTTGTGTTATTGTTTATTGTTCTGTTACTGTGGTGTTATTGTGGTGTTATTGTGGTGTTATTGTGGTGTTATTGTGGTGTTGTTTATTGTTCTGTTATTGTGGTGTTATTGTAGTGGTATTCTTTTGTATATTTTCCTCATCCAATTTTTTTTTCCTTGTCAAGCGACAACATTGTTCTTTGGGGCACTAGCAATTACTTAACCAAAGAGGATATGGAAACAATGATTCCAGACAAAATGATAATGATTGGCGTAATTGAATGGTGGTCGTTGTTTCTGAATGATACGTGTATCTCAGTAGATCTGAGCAGACTTTTCTTTGGCCTGGCTCAAATGGTTAGTTTTTGTATATAGATTGTGGATAGTTCATTTATTTTCATTTTGTACATCAACTCAAGTTTTTGTTTCACTTTTATTGTAGCAACCATTGGTTCGAATCTGTAGTCCCACCAAGGATGAGAAGACTCCTAAAAGTGTATTGGTGGATGAAGTTAAGTCCGCATTTCTTAGTTGTATAAGGAACAACAAGAAACAATGTGATCGTAATTCTGATCTGGTATGTTTCTCGATTTTTTATTTGTTCTTCGTTTTGGACAGTTGAATTTTTAAGTAATTCTATGATCTAGATCATTTAGTAGAAACATGGATGTTATGGTTGTGTTATTGTGGTGTTATTCCTTTGTTATTGCGGTGTTATTATGTTGTTAATGTGTTGTTACTGTGGGTATCACTGCAGGTGTTACTGCAGGTGTTATTCTGTTGTTATTGTGGTGTTATTATTTTTACACTGCTATTTCTGTTTTTTTTTTTTGACAGTTCTCTAATTATTTTAATTTTAAAATATTTCTCAGATTTTTATCCCACTTCACCTGGGTGACCACTTTAGCTGTTTGTGTATCAACTTTACCAAGCGTAAGGTTGAATATCTTGATAATGTATACAAAAAGCTTTTGTTTTATGGGAAGGATTCTGAGATTGGCCTGTATTGCCATACTGTTGTAAGTGATTTACTATATTTTATTTTGAAAAAAGATAAATAATACAAGTAGTGATATTGTTGCTTATGAATGGTTGTTTTTGGTTTGTTTTGTAGTTAAACATAATGTCTGATTTTCTTGTTGAAAATGGAGTTCCCCGAGGGGCTGAGGTAAAAGATTATGAGATTGTGAACATCCCTTTTAGCTGGCAAACCAGTGATCATGTCAGCTTGGATTGTGGTGTATATATGATGTTGCACATGCTCTTTTATCGAGGGAATCTTTTTGAGTGCAACTTGGGCAACTCTGATTCTAGAGACCTTTATCGAGCTGAGATCACTGCCTTGTTAACGTTGTCTGATTTGAACGAGGGCCGGGATGACTTCATAAACACTCTGTCCCAGCTGGGCAACAAAAAAGAGGCAATGCTGAACAATCTTGTGGAGAAACGCCTTATTGAGCTTGAAGAATGTAGGCCGTCTCAAAAGGGGATAAAACGTAAATCCATTGCCTGGAAGAAAACTTCTTGTAAGAAGTTGAAAAATTCGCAGTCTCCATCTGTCTCTGGTGCCAAGTTTCCATCTGTCTCTGGTGCCAAGTCTACTGTCACCAGCACCGTTGAAGCATCCGCTTCTGTTAGTACACCTCCAGCCGGGCCTGTTAGCATTAAGGGCGACACCCCTAAGAGCTTAAAGTCGGTTTTGGGTAGCCGCAAAAGGGGGATGACAGATGATGGGCTTGGTTGCTCCCTTGATTGCGGGGGAGAAGATAATCAGATACTTCTAGTATCGGTCTTCATGAGGAAAAACCAAAAATTGCTCTCTAAGATGCTCAAGTCGCGGAAGCAAGTGGTGGACCTGTGTTTCCTGGATGATTTTGGTTTGTCACTAACGTACGTTTTCTTTTTGTTTTCTCTGTTTTCTTTTCCAAAAATAACGTAGTGTTGTTGTACTGTTACTGTAGTGTTATTGTGGTGTTATTGTGGTGTTATTGTGGTGTTATTGTAGTGTTACTGTGGTGTTGTTGTACTGTTACTGTGGTGTTATTGTGGTGTTATTGTACTGTTTTTGTCTAGTCTTTAATCTGTTTTTTTTCTTGTAGTGTTATTCTATTGTTATTATAGTGTTATTTTAGTGTTCTTATTATATTTTATTCCCCATTTTCAGAGAGATTTTTGTGGCATACAACGAAGGTGAAGGCTTGTTTTTGGACAGGAATGATCTTCTGTCAATACTTCCAGGCCCTTTAATGTCAACAAGAGTAGTGGAGTGCTGGTCAACTCTTTTGAATTCGCTGGAGTTTGAACAAAGATCAGAACCGAGCACGATGTTCTTTGGACTTCGTCATATGGTTAGCGTTTTGTGTTTTGTTAATCCATTTATTGAGTAGCTATTTATTCGTCATTATTTGGTGATAATTTTACAATTATGATTTTCGTTATTCTTTGCAGCAGGACATGCTTTATTCTTTGTTAGATAACTATTACGGCTCAAGCATTAATGAGGAAGCTACTAATAGGCTGTTCCAATCTTGGGATACTTTTATAAATTGTTGCTATGGAAAATGTCATCTGAACTCCGATCTTATCTTCTTGCCTATTTTTCTCAATGATCATTACGCATGTGTGTGCATAAATTTCATCAACCAGTCCACAGATTTATTGGACAACATCCTTTACAAAGAAGACGAATATCCGGATATGTTCAAGTTGGCAGAGATTTTGATCAGTGCTTTATAATTTTTACTGTTTCTTTTTGGTATTTTTTGTATGCTTATTATATTATGACCTTATCATTTTCTTATATCCTATTATGTTCAGCGCGACCACATGCGTCTTTATTTAAAGATGAAAAACATCATCAAGGAATCAGACTGTTCAGATTTTGAAGTCCGTGATGTCAAGTTCGATTGGAAAAAGAAGGAGCCTATCAACGACGAGTCCGGGTGTTTCATGCTCTATACCATGGCTCAATATGAAGGAACTGAATTCAAGTCGGACCTTGGGGTGAAGGTCTCTCGTAGAAGCTACTGTGCTGAAATAGCTGCTTCTCTAATGTTGGCTGATATGAATCAGTACAGGAATTTTGTCCTGGAAAATGTAAAAAAGCAGGAGCTAAGGAAACCTCATATTTTGAGTGTTGTTTCTAATGCAAGGAGGTACAAAGTGAACATTGCTCCAACAAATCAAGATGCAATTTCTGCAGATGAAGCTGTACCGTTGAAGGTTGTGTATAAAGTAGATTAAGTATCTTTTGTAACTGAACTAGTAGTTTTAGGATTTTATTTCACTGTTGATTATTGTTGTTTATACCTATTGTAGTAAGTATTATTGTAGTATCTACAAAAAAGATTGTTAATGCAGTTTTCTAAATTCTTAAGTTCCTCAACTGTTGCGTTTTTCTGGTGTTTTGAACAGTTTATCAACTGTTACTGTGGTGTTATTGTTCTGTTACTGTAGTGTTACTGTGTTGTTATTGTAGTTTTATTCTTGTGTTATTGTTTATTGTTACTGTGGTGTTACTGTGGTGTTATTGTATTGTTAATATACGGTTATTCTCTTGAGTAACTGTTATTGTGCTGTTATTGTGTTGTTACTGTGGTGTTATGGTGATGTTATTCTTGTGTTATTGTTTATTGTTCTGTTACTGTGGTGTTATTCTTGTGTTATTGTTTTGTTATTGTTACTGTGGTGTTATTGTTCTGTTACTGTAGTGTTACTGTGGTGCTATTGTAGTGTTATTGTAGTGTTATTGTAGTGTTACTGTGGTGTTATTGTGGTGTTATTGTGGTGTTACTGTGGTGTTATTGTGGTGTTATTATTGTGTTATTGTTTATTGTTTTGTTATTGTTACTGTGGTGTTATTGTATTGTTAATATACGGTTATTCTTGTGTTATTGTTTATTGTTTTGTTATGTTACTGTGGTGTTACTGTGGTGTTACTGTGGTGTTATTGTGGTGTTACTGCCGTGTTATTGTGTTGTTACTGTGTTGTTACTGTGGTGTTATTGTGGTGTTATTGTGGTGTTATCGTTGGGTTATTGTTGTGTTACTGTTATTCAGTTGTAACATTATGAAATGAAAATACACTAAATTTAAGTGCATGAACACATTAGTAGACTAACTTAAAACGTTAATAGAATCATTCCTTGATAAAGTAAACACATTAGTTTGAAAGAACAAATACTAAAAAACAGAACGCTAAAACACATTAGTAATTCTTCATTCCCTTCTCGGTCGCTTGTTCTGTGGGCCTTGCACACTGCTCTCACCCTCAAGGAAGTCATCCCTAAGGTTTTTTTGTATGCGTGCATTAGTTCCATGGCTTCATGAACTGCCGACCAATTGTCAGGAATTGAAGTATTGACACGAGTATATGACTTCTTTAGAGCCTTGACACCAGCAACAAATTGACCATCCATGTCTGCTTCTGTGTACTGTTTTTCCTCCAACTGCCTACGCATACCATCTTTCTTCGCCTTAAGAAACTTTATTTGTGCCTCGAGACTGTCCAGTTCTTTTTGCATGTACTCTTCACGTGCCTCAGCCGCCTCAACATTGGTTAGTGCTTCCAGTATTTCTATCGAAAGCGATTCTATCTTCTTATTTGCTTTATCCAGTGCTTCCTCTAATGGAGATATTTGGTTATTGTCTGTTATGGAACTCATTCTGAACAATGGAAAACATTATCCTTTACGCCTTGAGAACAGATATCAAAGTATTAAAAAATTGGATAACATAAAAAATAAAATAAAAATAGATAGGAGATTACCTTATGCAGAGGAATGTAAAGTACCGGTATTTTGGTCTTCTGTTTTTTTTTTTTCGTTTGGAGAATGACTGAATAAATTTGATTGTTGATACAGGTATTTATAAGCAATTAGAGAAACTTGCAGTAGTTATTAGAGAATGTCATCAGTTATTTTTTCTAGATAGGAATTAGAGAAGTTTGCAATCAATTACTTAACTGGTATTTATTTTTTGAAATTTAAAAAATTAAATATTTTTAATCAATAAACCTTCTAGTTTTAGCACTTAATTGCAGCAGTTATTAGAGAATGTCAGCAGTTAATTGCCTTTTAGTTTTAATTTTCTGCTACCTAAGTGTTACTCGAATGTTATTATGGTGTTATTGTGGTCTTATTGTGGTGTTATTGTATTGTTACTGCAGTGTTATTGTGTTGTTACTGCAGTGTTACTGTTGTGTTATTGTGATGTTATTCTAATATATTATTAAGCTTGAAATATAAAATAGAGTTTCCATTCGTTTCATGCAATGGTAATGTTTAATGTATCTTGACATTATTATTAAATCCATATATAATGAAAAAATTTAAAAATACTTCAGGTTATCTCTTCATGCATCATATTATTCCATGTGTTTTTCCTTGCTCACTTCATGCATCAGATGATTCCTCCTGTAATTTTTAACAGCAAGTAGCATTTTATCATGTGTGTATGAATGTTATCATGTGTGTTACTGTGTTAGTCATTGTAGTTGTGCACAAACCACAAACAAAGAAAACAAAAGAGAAGATTGATACCTCTTCGTCGTCTGTTTCACGTTCATCATCGTCAGAGGGCAGATCCTCTACAAAAGGAAGGTTACAAGTTCTGCTGTTGTGGTTTACCCACCTTTTACAGTTACCACACCTTCTCTTCCTCTTTTCTGTTTTCCTTACAGCCTTCTCTTTTGACGACATTTGTCTTTTCCCACTTCCCTTGTTCTTTGCCTTATGTGGCGATAGTATGTCGATTTCCTGTGGAGCTTTGCAGCCGAGGAGATCCTCAATTTCCTTGTTTTTTGATTTTTTCTCTACTGCCCCTACCACTGTCTCCCTGAACTGTTTCAGCAATTTAGAAAATTCCTTCATATTCTTTAGCTCACCACTGTCAAGCAGCCCAACCGTTTTATAAATTTCTGACCAAACATTTGACATTTCGATTTTCCTGACGTCAACCTCATCAAAGTCCTCAATGACTTTTCCATTTTCATCATAGACAATAGGCCTGTACGATTTTTTGGTCCATCGTGTGAGAATATAAGGTTCAGGTATCTGGTATACCTTCCTACCTTTCCACACCCAAATTACATGCCTACAAACGAAACCCCTCCTCTCAAACAACTTACAATCACATTTTGCTTCGTTATTTGCTGCATTATATTCTACCAGGAAACTCCTATTTTTCAACCCATCATCCACCAGATGTGATTCAACCTCATTTTTAACAGTCAAACCTCCATTTCCCATACTACAAATAGAGTGTTTCACCTCCTTCTGAAACTCAGTAAAAATAGCATGGGTGTAAATCAGAGATGCATGCTCCTCCAATCTCAATGGGCTGATTTTTTCGACCATACTATGTTCATCTTCAGCATCTAACTTCTTCTGATTGTACCTTTGTTGTTCCATTGCAGAATTGAACCTCATCCAAAATTCCACTAGTGTTCCAAAATGGTTTTCAAATCTCTTGAAATAGTTGTTTTCGCTTTCGGACCTCTGTGTAGTCCTCAGCAAACAACCAAGCGGCAAGTCCCGAAAGTAGGCAGGTATCCACTTGTCTCTCATTGAAAACATGGCCGACAGCCAACTGTTCTCTTCAAGGGCATGATCAGAAATAACACTTCTCCAGTTTTCCTCAAATTCATTGGGCTCTAGATCAATGTCCCAAACAACTGCATTTATATTGGTCAGAAAATCAGTCTCACTGCACAGTGTCTTCCCTGCTTTTTCAGCCATTTTTTGCATTATGTGCCACATGCAATATTTTTGCCTAGCACTCTTAAATACAAGGGGAAATGCTTTTTTGATGTCAGGGCACTGATCAGTGATGATACATTGAGGTTCCTTCCCCTCCATTGCATCCAAAAACTTGTTGAAAATCCATTTGAATGATATGTCATCCTCATGTTCCAGTAAACCAGCTCCAAAAGTTATTGATTTTTTGTGGTTGTCTACCCCCGTGAAGGGAGTGAAGACCATAAAGTACTTGTTGGTCGCGTATGTTGGGTCAAAGGATATTGTGTCACCATACAATCGGTAGTTGTTTCGAGCTTCTTTGTCTGCCCAAAAAACCTTCGTTAAGCACTTGGTTTCATCCACATCATAAGCAAAGTAGAAGCCCTTTGTTTCAGCAAGGTGCTTGAAGTTATCAATGAACATGGTAGCGTCATTACTTCCGATGTAACACTTTACATCCTTCTTGAAATTCTTAAAGTCTATCAAAGTCGCTCCGATGTTTTGATAGCCATTTGAATTCTCCTTCACCATTCTGTAAGTTGTTGTTGCTCCTATGTTCAGCTTCGAATGATCAATAATCAATTTTTTATGGTAGGCATTGATTTCCCTCGACAGCTTTTGGAATTCTCTATTTCTAATAGAGTAAAGCGCATGGTTGTGAACCTCTACAAATTGGTCGACAATATGTGTAGGCTTCTCTTCTGGCTTGTCAGCTGGAGGTGGAATGGTTCTCAATCTCATCTTGGCAGGACAGTGACACCTTAACAGTTTGTGCTTCTTTGGCTGTCTAGTCTTTGGCATTTTTTGTTCTGTTGTACTCGAACTACCAACTTCATAATTTGCTGATTGTAGACGGAGTCTCCTTTTCATATCCCTTTCTCCTTGCTTGTTGCACACTATTAGTTTTAGGAGAACACCGCCCTTTGCGGTCCCATTTGTGTGTTTTCTCACATCAAAGCCACACGCCAAGGCATATATTTTATAGAACTCCAGCCCCTTGTCCACTGTTGAAAAGGGCATGCCAAGCTTAGGCGTAAACTCCGCTTCAACAGTTCGTATCCATCGTTCACTACCTCCTGGTGTGCTACTGTATTGAAGCGAAGGAATAAACTCATCTTCCCCTTGTGTACAAGATGGGGTGGAAGACATATTGCCATTTGATGATTCACCAGATGTTGGAATTGTATTTTCCGCAACAGACACAGTAGAAATATCCAGAACAGATACAGTAGAGATATCTGCCACAATAACATAACAATAACATAATAACATCATAATAACATCACAATAATATCACAATAACATCACAATAACATTAGTATAAAAACATAACAATAACATCACAATAACATCACAATAACATTAGTATAAAAACATAACAATAACATCACAATAACATTAGTATAAAAACATAACAATAACATCACAATAACATTAGTATAAAAACATAACAATAACAGCATAACAATAACAATAACAATAGCAATAAGAACAAAACAATAACAAAACAATAACATAACAATAACAACATAACAATAATATAACTGTACGACGATTCATGTATGACGAGATCAATAGAAATTACATAGCAACTAACGTAATAATAACCTTAACGTGATTCATATATAACAATAACACAGCAATAACAGTAAGAGAATTCATGCATTACATAACAATAACAGTAGCACTAGCATAACGATTATATAATAACAATTACTTGATTTTTTTTCTTAATAACTGTAACAACAACAATAACAATAACTATAACTATAAAAATTGAATTACTGCGAAACAACTTTTAAATTGAAGAAATCGATCATTATCCTCACGATAGATTATTACCTGTATCCATAGAAACTATCGCGTTGTTTACTTCGTTTTGCATGCTGTAATTCTGGATTTTTTGCTGGTTTGATTATCGACGATGATGCTTTGTGAGGTAGCTGAAACAGAGTTTTAGAGAGAGACTGGGTTTTTTAGAGAGAGAAAAAAAAATATAATGAATTCTTATTTCTCTTTCCGCCGTCAATTTTTTGTTTTTGCGTTTTGTTTTCCTTTTGTTTTTGCGTTTTCCTTTTATATTTATTATTAGTATAGGTAT